>SKCR01008201.1:0-31991 GCA_019454045.1 Zanthoxylum bungeanum | reverse complement strand
TGCCGTCACGGTAAGACTGTAATGAAAATACTTAAGTAGTAAGTTTCAAACATACATGAAAGAGTATAGTATTCTTTCAGATGAGGACTCCTCCCAAGACACGTCAGTTAGACGGTGTGTCCGAACGAAAACCGAATTTTGTTGGACATGATAAGGTTTATCACGAGTCGCTCTGAGCTATCATTTCCTTCACACAGGATATGTATTAACAGTGCAAAACTTATTTAGAGTAAGGTTCCATATAAATCTGTTTGACAGATACATATTGGATATGAACAGGAAAGAAACATGGTTTCTCATTCCTAATAATTTGGGTATGCCGGGCATAACGTTTGGATGATACCAAACTAAGGACCCAAATTGGATAAGTGCCAAATAAGGTTATCCTAAGGGAAACCATAAGTATAGTACTTATAAATCTCGCATGAGAACAATATGATTGTTGCTCACCATGCGGTTTTCCAAAGAGGAATATCGATATGCAGTGGTCAGTAGGAGGATAGTGATACTCGATGAAAATCGGAGTAATACTATTCAAGGCACGAAGTCCATAATGGAACACAAATAGTTCATCAAGGATGAAACTAAACCATTAATCTTCAAATACACAAGAACCGCGTAGATCGGAGAGAATCAGAAAACAACAACCTGGGGTATGGGTTTCTGAAGTAACCCCTTAAAGATGTAAATCTTATGGAGGTATACCAACCGACTACGTACGAGGAAGTGATACAAGGTATCAACTCCCTTTTATGGCAAAGTGCCATAAGTCCGAAATGGATTCCATGTATAACAACTATGTTTGGATACTAGTTGTTGTACCGCAAGGCATTGTGCCTATTGGTACTGCAAACGTCTTCAAGGAAGACATACATGGATGGGAACATACCAACGTACAAAGCTAGGCTTGTGACGGAAAGGTATCGTTATTAACGTTATGTTAATAACGGTTCAACCTTTTACCTGTTGCCATAGTAAATCCATTTTGATGATGCTTATTGATACTGCATATTTCATTTATGAAATGTGTCAGTTAAAGATCAAAATCGCTTTCCTGAAAAGGAAACCTTTTGGAGGATGCTTACAACATCCTGACGATTTTGTATAACCGACAAACAAGGTTTGCGGGTTATTCGATCCATGTTTGGATTGAAGCAAGCATAAGGTTCTTGGAACCGACGTTTTGAAATAATCATAATGGTTTATGATTTGACTCAAAACGAAATAATTCTTGTGTATATAAGGAGGTTAGTGGGAGCTCACTGACAGTGAAATTCCCATAAAGCAATTGGTGAAAGCTTGGCTTTCATAGATATTCTCCGTAGAATTCTGGGGAGTAACAACCTTTATTCAAGGAATAAAGATCTACTGGGATAGATTTGGTTTGTTAACACTCTCTGGGAAATTGTACATTTAAAATGTACTTGATATGGTGTCTCATACGCTTTGAGCATATGGAGTCACAATCAGGACAATCCAAGTGATAGTCACTGGATTGAAGTTAAGGACATCTATTAGTATCTTAGAGAACTAAAGATGTTGTCTAAAACTATGGAGAAAGAGAACTTGAAGTGACTGGGATCACTGCTGCAAGTTTCCAAACAGTTTAATACTACGGTACTATAAAGTTTGAAAAACGGGACAGTGAGCTGGAAATCTTCCGAGCAAGATACTGTTGCCGAATAAACAACAAATGCGGATTATTGCTGCGGCTGAGGCAGCAATAGAAGCCATTTGGGTCGATAATAAATCTAATTAGATTATATATAGTTCTGTTAGTAGCTGAGCTAGGCGTCAGCACAAGGCTAAGGAATTAAAGGTCTCATCGACGATCCAGATATATACTTCTATATTCATCTGATTCTTTCGGATCATACATCGTGGCGATGTGATGATCGTATAAATCACGTCAGACGATAATCATGGAAATCCGCTGACGAAAACCTTTTCTCGGCAATTTGAGCGAACCGTACATAGTTCGGGTGTACGACACTTGAGTGACTGGCTATGTGCCAAGTGGGAGATTGTTGGATAATATGACCCATAGCGTCACTATTTGTACAGATCATAGTGATGTTGTACAAATTAACTATGTGACAAGGAAATTGCACTCTCATCATTTGTGATTAGATCACCTTAGATATATAAATGAAGAGAGGTCCATATGATTAGTTCCTGGATTGAGATGATATGAGACAGTATCAGTCCACGAAGGATTAATCATAAATAAATCCCTAGTCGTAGTATTATCGAGACTGGACATCGATAATGCGGAATAGGCTAGTATTGCACTTGTGCGCGTTGTGAGGGCACAATAGCATAGTTCTCATATTTTTGGGTATTGGATACTCATGCAAGTGCGATAGGAGGTTGTGTTTCACACACCGATGGTATGGGAAATAGCTTCGCTCTGGATAGACCCCTCGGAATCCCATTGGTATTATGACTATGTGTCTATGGGAATCCAACATCAGGGTAGGTGTATTTGGTCTTAACCTGAGACTTGCACCACTAATGCTTACGACAATCAATATACTTTAGTTGAGGTCGTCTAGGACTCTAACCGGTTTTGTGTACGCCGAAGCTGAGTATATTGAGAATCGTAGAGTATTGGGTGTGATGTCAAGACGGAAGTATCATCACTCCAGTCATAGTGGAGATGATGTCATGCAGGATACGGTATTAGTACTCTGAGGTGCTGCAGCCATCGGGATATTATGACAAGGTCATGTATATCCGATTATAGAGACTAGTTACCAGACATCCGACATGTGCTTCGTACGGGGCAGACACTTATCCAGCCCCAGGCCTAGCACGTGACTATCCGATACTGGGCCGATATGCACGATACTTGGTATAATACGCCTGATATAGATCCTTATATATTCCTGTAAGAATATTTCCGGAGAATTGGGTAGGCATGGCGTTTTGCTAGAAGCTAACCTTGTCTTGTAAATCGGTAGAACGTAGTACTTGGTACTTACGTGTTCAGATAGTCCGACGACCGTATTTACTGCCAACATATCCGGGGATCTCATGGGTCTCTTCCCAATGATACACCGATGACGTATGACTCGCACATTTATTAATCTGGGATTAATTTGATGAGAGAGAAAATTAATCTGGGATTAATTACGGAGATATTTTATCTAGGATAAAATATCGTCTAAAGAGAGAAAACGATTAATTTGGAATTAATCGGTAAAGTTAATATATTCGATATATTAAATGAAATTGGATTTCGACGCGAAATTGAAATTGGATTTTAATTCGGGCAAGCGAATTAATTTAGAATTAATTCATTAGCGACGTGAATAGTGGATTCGCTAGGCGTAATTTTATTTACGACGCAACGGAGAATTCGCTAATTAGGAATTAGCGAAACAAGCCCGAAAGTGGATTGCGAGCGCATTCGCATTTCGAATTCGAGTGCGGCACGCAAGTCACATCAAGCGTCAAATCATTAGTCGCATCAAGCGTCAAATCACATGTCACTTTGAGTGATGTGACATTGATTGATTGATGTGATTGATTGATTGAAAGACAACTTGACACTTTGAGTGATGTGAGTTGTTGGAATAGTGTTAGTGGTTGGAAAGTTTAGTATTTGACTTTTTGAAAGCCAAATAAAATACAATTACCTTTATTATATTTTGGAAAATATATAAGGTAAATGTTTTACACTTTCTAACAACCTAATTCACATTTTCTTCTTCTCTCTCTCTCACACAACTCACGCCCAAAATGGGCAGTGAAGCTCACTGGTTTCTCTTGAAATGCCGTGAGTTTGGGAAGCATGTGCCTTGATTTTGTGGCAAAATCAAGCGGAGCTAGCACTCCGAGAGACTTGCGAAGGTGTTAGGGAAACTCACCCACGAGCCGGGAATCGTTCGACGCAAATTCGAGGCTCAAATTCATGAACAAAACTGAAAAACGTAAGGCAGTGGACTGGTCACTGCAGTTGCGTTTTTGGAGGTGAAAATCAATTTGTTCTTCACCAAATCGTCTCAATCGATCAATGTAAGTATTCCGCAACTTCTTTGATATGTATTTCACACTTTATCATGCTTGTTTGATGATCTTGGGACCTAGAATAAAACCAATATACTAGTCGCAAAACGATACTTAAAGTTTGAATAACGGAACAGTGAGCTGGAAATCTTCCAAGTAAGATACTGTTACCGTATAAACAACAAAAGCGGAATATTGCTGCAGCTGAGGCAGCAATAGAAGCCTTCTGGATTGATAATAATCTAATTAGATTAGATATAGTTCTGTTAGCAGCTGAGCTAGGCTACAACGCAGGCTAAAGAATTAATGGTCTCATCAACGATCCAGATATATACTTCAATTATTTATCTAATTCGTTCGGATCATACATCGTGGCGATATGATGATCGAATAAATCGCATCAGATGATAATCATGCAAATCCGCTGACGAAAGCCTTTTCTCAGCAGAATTTTGAGCGAACCGTACATAGTTCAGGTGTAGGACACTTGAGTGATTGGCTATGTGCCAAGTGGGAGATTGTTGGACAGTTATGACCCATAACTTCACTATTTGTACAGATCATGGTGTTATTATACAAATTAACTATGTGACAAAGGAAATTGCACTTCTATCATTTGTAATTAGATTACCAAGATGTATAAATGATAGAAGGTCCATATGATTAGTTTCGGATTGAGATGATATGAGACAGTATCAATCCATAAAGGTTTAATCATTAAATATCCCTAGTCGTAGTATTATCGAGATTGGACATCGATAATGCGGAATAGACTAGTATTACACTTGTGCGCGTTGTGGGAGCATAACGGCATAGTTCTCATATATTTGGGTATAAGATACTCATGCAAGTGTAGTAGGAGGTTGTGTTTTACCGATGGTACGGAAAACAGCTTCGCTCTGGATAGACCCCTCGGAATTCCATTGGTAGTATGACTATGTGTCTATGGAAGTCCGAATCAGGGTAGGTGTATTTGGTCTTAACCTGAGACTTGCACCGCTAATATT
The DNA here is from genome assembly GCA_019454045.1 of Zanthoxylum bungeanum. Lineage (NCBI taxonomy): Eukaryota > Viridiplantae > Streptophyta > Magnoliopsida > Sapindales > Rutaceae > Zanthoxylum > Zanthoxylum bungeanum. The sequence continues at coordinate 26,973 of SKCR01008201.1, read as the reverse complement.
TGTGACAATCAATATGCTTTGGTTTTGGTCGTCCAGGGCTTTAACAGGTTCTGTGTACGCCTCTTCTGGGTATATTGAGAATCGTAGTGCATTGGGTGTGATGTCGAGATGGAAGTATCACTCCAGTCATAGTGGAGATGATGATCACGTAGGATACGGAACTGGTTCTCTTATGTACTGCAGTCATTGGGATAATATGACTAGGTCATGATTATCTGATTATAGAGACTAGTTACCAGAGATCTGATATGTGCTTCGTACGAGGCAGACACATTTCCAGCCCCAGGCCTTGCACGTGACATCCGATGCTAGATCGAAATACGCAATACTACGTATACTACGCCTGATATAGATCGCATATTCCAGTAAGAATATTTCTGGAGAATTGGGTAGGCATGATGCTTTGCTAGAAGCCAACCATGTCTTGTAAATCGGTAAAAACGTAGTACTGGGTACTTACGTGTTCGGATAGTCCGACGACCGGATTTACTCCCAATATATCCGGGGATCTCATGGGTCGCTTCCTGAAGATTCACCGATGACGTATGACTCGCACTTTAATTAATCTGGGATTAATTATAAGAGAGAGAAAATTAATCTGGGATTAATTGCGAAGATATTTTATCTGGGATAGAATATTATTTAAAGATAGAGAACGATTAATTTGGAATTAATCGATAAAATAATATATTCGATATATTATACAAAATTGGATTTCGACTCGGAATTAAAATTAGATTTTAATTTGGGCGAACGAATTAATTTAGAATTAATTCGTTAGCGACGTGAATAGTAATTTTGCTAGGCACAATTATTTAATTAAATTTGATTTAATTACGTCGCAATGAAAAATTCGTTAATTTGGAATTAGCGAACCCAAGCCCGGGAGTGTTTGCGGGCGCACTCACATTACGAATTTAAGTGCGGCCCACAAGTCACATCAAGTGTCAAATCAATAGTCAATCGATTGATATGATGTCTAGTCACTTTGAGTGATTTGACAACAAGTCATGAGTGATTGATGGTGGTAGTTGGTTGGCATTAATGCCTTGACTTTTTGAAAGTTGAATTTGTGTATTAGATACACAAATCATTAACAACCAAACACTTAACACATTTTTCTTCTCTCCTCTCCATCTCTCTCGGCCAAGGGCCATCTTTCTTCTTCATTTTTCTGCTGTTGCCGTGAATTGAAGAAGAAGCATAGGAAATTTTACGGTAAAATTTCTGGAGTGCTAGCACGCTTTTTGGGTCTTGCGAAGGTGATAGGGAAACCGACTTGTGAGCTTGGAATCACAACACAAAGCTTGGATCTTGGTGGATCACCATGGGATCGAATATGGGAGCAAAATCGTGAGCTTCAACCTTGGAGGAAAAAACTTTTTTCATCGCATCCAAAAGCCGATCAATGTAAGTATGTTTCCGCCGTACTTCTTGATGTATTCACATGATTTTCATTGCTTGAATTGAACCTTAGGACTTAATAGAAACCCCACAATTTAATCATGGCAACTAGTGAAAAAGTTTCATCGTAATCGACACCATGTCATTGACGATACCCTTTCGCTACAAGCCTAGCTTTGTATGTTTGTATGTTTCCATCAATGTCAGTCTTCTTCTTGAAGACTCATTTGCAACCAATAGGCTTTATGCCTTCTAGTGCATCAACCAGTGTCCAAACTTGGTTGGTGTACATGGAATCTATTTCGGATTTCATGGCATCTTGCCATAAACCAGAGTCGATACCTTGTATCGCTTCCTCATACGTAGCCGGTTCGTCCTCCTCAATTAGATTAATATCCAAATAAGGTGAGATCAGAAACCCATACCTCTCAGGTTATTTTCTTACTCTCTCCGACCTACGTGGTCCTTGTGTATTCGAAGTCTGTGGTACAGTCTCATCCCTGATGAACTGTTCATGTTCCGTTAAGGAATAGGTGCCAGGTCAGTATCACTCCGATTTTCATCGAGTTCTACTTTCCTCCCACTTACCACTGCATTTAGGAATTCCTTCTCAAGGAAAACCGCATGTAGAGCAACAAATATTTTGTTCTCTTGTGGGTTGTAGAAGTAATATCCTTTGGTTTCCCTAGGATAACCTACAAATAGACACTTATCCGATTTGGGTTCAAGTTTGGTACCATCCAAATGTTTAACGTATGCCCAGCAACCCCAAATCTTCAGGAATGAGAAACACGATTTCTTTCCTGTCCATATTTCATATGGAGTCTGTTGAACAGACTTTGACGGAACCTTATTCAAAATAAGTATTGCACTATTCCATGCATATCCCCAGAAGGAAATAGGTAGCTCAGTGCGACTCATCATTGACCTTACCATGTCCAACAAAGTTCGGTTTCTCCGTTCGGACACACTGTTTAATTACGTTGTTTCGGGAGGAGTCCATCGTGAAAGAATACTATACTCTTTCAAGTAATCGAGAAACTCATTGCTCAAGTACTCTCCACCACGGTCCGACCGTATTGTTTTAATACTTTTGCCAGTCTGTTTTTCTACTTTGTGTTGAAACTCTTTGAATTTCTCAAAGGTTTCTGACTTGTGTCTCATAAGATACACATAACCATAACGCGATGCATCATCCGTAAAGGTTACGAAGTATTCATATCCACCTCTAGCCTGGCTAGACATTGGCCCACATACGTCACTATGAACGAGGGCTAACATTTCGATAGCACATGCACATTTACCGCTAAAAGGTGTTTTAGGCATTTTGCCTAATAAACAAGATTTGCAGACATCATATGAATTTGGATCAAATCCGTCCAAGTACCCACTCTTCGAAAGTATGGATATGCGAGTCTTGTTAATGTGTCCCAGACGACAATGCCACATATAAGTTTCATCTTTGTTACTTAGTTTAAGTCTTTTGTTTGTTACATTATATGTTTGAGATTAATTTATATTCAAAACATAAAGACCATTATTCACATCAGCACTGCATATCTCCATATCATTTTTATACATAATAATATTCCTACATTGGGCTAATAAAGATACAGATATAATATTCCTAGTCAAACTAGGTACATAATAACAGTCTTATAAGTTTAGTACATGCCCCGAGGGTAGTTCCAAAATATAAGTCCCTACAACCAAAACAACGACCCTGGTCCCGTTTCCAACTCGTAGATTAATCTCCCCTGAGGCCAGTCTCCTGCTAATCCACAGATACTGCACATCAGTACATATATGAGTACCACAACCAGAATCAAAAATCCAATTTTTAAAACTAGAAGTAGACATGTTTATTTCTATAACAAACATACCTGAAGCCGGTGCCTTTCCCGTTTTGATTTCCTTCATGTGAACCTTGTACTCACGGCAGTCATGCTTCCAGTGACCCCGTTTGCCACACTACAGGCATACATCTTGGGATTTGTCTTTTGCCTTCCCAGAAGACTTTGACGATTTGGTCTTGCCCTTCTTCTTCTTCTTCTTTACACCTCCAGTAGCCTTCGACCAAGCCTTGGGAGACTGATATGTTGAAGCGAAGTGCGCCTCACACTTTTTTCCCTTCAATAACTCTTTTTCTGCTTCACGCAGCATTGTCATCAGCTCTCCAAGAGTATGGTCTTGGTTCATCATATTGTAGTTCATGATAAACCTGCTCCAGCTGTCAGGAATAGACTGCAAGATCAAATCTATAGAAGTCTCAGCCTCAAAAGTTATGCCTAGCTGACCCAACTGTTCAATATCAACAATCATCTGCGACACATGGTGCTCGACAAATGTACCCTCTGACATTCGAGAGCAAAAAAGCTTCTTCTGCAATTCATACCTTTGCGATCTAAGGTTAGATCGATGAAGGTCCTTAAATTTTGCCATCATAGTATATGGATCCAATCCCTTAATTTGGCGATGAAATTGAGGGGTCATCGCAGCGAGCATGACGGATTGAGCAGTTGAGTTGTCATCGCTATGAGTCTTCCAAAGCTCAAGCTCAAGTGGCTGCTCATTTTCGGGCTTAGGCTCGAGAGGTCTCTATATCGTATAGAGCATCCTTTCAGCCCCCAGGACAATCGTGTGGTTCATATCCCAATCAGGAAAGTTCGCGCCATTAAAAACATTTTCGCCCATGATAATGTCTATAACCCCGATCTTTCCAGTCATCTTAATTACAATAGTCTAACTATTCAATTAACGATTTTTGGGTACAGTCCAACTGTTACAAGAAAAATAATAGAATATTAGTCTAACTAATAAATATATATAATTGACGAAATAATTTGAAAGCGCGTATTGGCAAGTATTTGAACGAAATTGCAAATTCAATACTAGCCTCCCACTATTTTTCGGCGAGCCTCTAACCCTCTATTGAGTACTCGGGAAACCTAGTTTCCTAGTGGGCTATGATCCCGTTAAATAACACACAACCTTGACTTTGGCCAACAAGCTGTATGATATTTAACTAGGTAGATCTCTAAGATCAAATGGATCTCATCCAATTCCTAGATCCGGTAGGTGGACCTCCAAGTCTGAAACATATATACAATATATATGCCAATATATCCAATATATTTTCCTAACCTTTTCTTCTGAATCAACTAAGCCTTGGCTTTGGCTCAACAAGCTTAATGATTCCAGTTGAGCGGGACCCATTGACCTTGGAAAACTTCGTAATCCATGTCGATGAACAAGAAGTGACCTTGACTTTGGCCAACAAATCACAACTTGCCCAAGACATGCGATATGGAACAAAGCTTTCATGGTTCAAACACATCCGCTATGGACATTGATCTTGACTTTGGCCAACAAACCAATGCCAATCTTGGATCTTGAGAAATAACTATTCAATGGAAGGAAAACACTTAATATTTGATTGAGGGTTTTTCGCGTAATTGGCAACCAATTAATTATCTTTGATTAGGTCTCATCATACACCCTTAAGCATGCATTCTAAAAACATAATAAGGCACGATAAATAAATTAATAATGATATGCGGATGGATATCTCACAAATTGTTCCTAGAACAAATCACTCACTTTCCTCTCCCCGGCTAGCACTATTTTAACTTCTACCCAATTACATAATACAATAAAGAAACCTTATCATAATGAGGGGAATTGGTGAGAAAAAAATTACAAAGAATGGGAGATAAAGGCTGGACACGCAGGTCCAATTTAATAAATTCTAAATTTATTACAATAATTTCCAAAATTGCCCTCACCCATCTAATATCCATCTGATATATATTATTCATACAATACATCCATGTATTCACACAAAGTATGTTATTCAATCAATCTAATCCAATTAATTATTCTTTGAATTAATTGATCATCCAATGTTCAAACAACGATTTGATTTGCGCTAGTCCAACTCGTTTAAGAATAAGTACTCAAAGTGTGAATTCTTGAATTATATCGAACTACAATTTTAAATCCAATTTAATTTGTATTCAATACTAATTCTTTATTTAATTCCAAATTAAATAATTACACTTTTAATGTGCATTTACGACTTAGATTCTAAATCTAATCTTAAGGGGTCTCAAAGCCCAATTAACATCCAATGTCAATTTAATTAAAGTCCAATGGGCTTTTAATTAATTTCATAAGGCATGGGCTTTGGATAATATGGGTCAAACCCAAATTCCAAGGCCCCATAAAGGAATCACCATATTTGCCATAAAATTATTTTCAGCCCATTAGGCCCAATTAAATTTAAAAGGTCCACTAATTACATTTGGACTTTATGGAATGGTTTTAGGCCCAATTTGGATCCAATCCAATTGTCTTAAACCAACTTGGCCCAACCAAGCCCATAAGGCCCAAATATAACATTTTTAGCCCAATTCCAAATTAAGCCTAATTAATTAAATTCTAATATTCCAAATATCACAATTTATTTAATTAAAGTGTATAGCCATAATTAATTATTTAAATTAACATTTCCAAAACACCAATTTAATTAATTAATCATGCTTTATTATATTCAATTCATGTCCAACACAATTGAAATAAAATCAAGTCATTACATGCTCTTGATGCTCACGGCAATATGGGATTTTTTCATCAATTTTGATTTCAATCAAATTAAATAACAAATCAATACTCCAAGCATATTAAACACATCCAATGGTCTAAAAAATCAAAATCAACATGAGCTTAGGGTTCATAATGTATTCGGCCAAGCCAAATTTTTTGGGAAAATTATCTAATCAATTTCTTTCATAAAATTAATCATGCATAACTCTAAGTTATCATAATCTAAGCATACTCAAACAATCAATTTGATAAAATCATGCTCCAAGCAAAAATACCCAAATTCAAGATTATAAACCCTAATCAATTTCATGCTTAAATAGGCTCTGATACCATTGTTGGGTCTCTAAGATCAATCCCAAGATATAATAAGCATAAAATATGCGTGAATACTCAACGAAGTTTGCGGAATAACTTACATTGATCGGCTAGGTAGGATGTGTAGACAACAAAATTTTGCCTCCTTTGAAGTTGCTCCAAGCTCTCATTTGATTGTATGTTGAGCTCCAAGCTTGATCTTTTGAATTCCAAACTCAAGGGATGTTTCCCTATCACCTTTGAATGATTCTTTAAGTGCTAGCTTTGGAAGAAAATTGCAACAAAATTCTTTCCTTGGTTCTTTGTAGTTCACGGCAAAGTGATAGGAGAGGAGAGAGTTTTGGTTTTTGATATTTTGATTTCTAAAATCAATTACAACTTATGAAAAATCAAAACCAAATTTTGGTATATGCCTTACCAAAAGGCTAAGCAAAGTTTTGGAGGGAAAAATGCATTTAAGGCCTCCAACTACTCCCATCAATCAACTTTGACACTTGATGGACAAGTGATGTAAGTTGGTGGGACCCACTTTAATTCAAAATTCAAGTGGCTTGCTCAACACACTTCGGGCTCGGGTTCGCTTAATCCGATTAAATGAATTTTCTGTCGCGACGTAATTAAATACAATTTAATTAAATAATAATGCCTTGCAAATTTATTACGAACGTCGCTCGTGAATTAATTCTAAATTAATTCGTTCGCCCGAATTAAAATCCAATTCTAACTCCGTTATGAAATCTAATTTCATTTAATATATCAAATATATTATTTAATTGATTAATTCCAAATTAATCGTTCTCTCTCTTCTTATCGAATTGTATCCCATATAAATTCTCGTTGTAATTAATCCCAGATTAATTTTCTCTCTTTTCTAATTAATCCCAGATTAATTATGTTCGAGTCATACGTCATCGGTGAATCTTCGGGAAGCGACCCATGAGATCCCTGGATATGTTGGCAGTAAATTTGGTCGTCGGACTATCTGAACACGTGTGCGTACCCGGTACCACGTTCTTACCGATTTACAAGACATGGTTGGCTTCTAGCAAAGCGCCGTGCCTACCCAATTCTCCAGAAATATTCTTTAAGGAATATATAATCTATAACAGGCGTAGTATACGTAGTATTGCGTATTGCGATCTAGTATCAGATGTCACATGCAAGGCCTGAGGCTGGAATAGTGTCTGCCCCGTACGAAGCATATATCGGATCACAAGCAACTAGTCTCTATAATCGAAAAATCATGACCTTGTTATATTATCCCGATAGTTGCAACATAATAGAGAACCAGTTCTGTATCCCTGCGTGATCATCATCTTCATATGACTGAAGTGATATTTCTGTCTTGACATCACACCCAATACACTACGATTCTCAATAAACCCAGAAGAGGTGTACACAGAACCTGTTAAAGTCCCGGACGACCAAAACCAAAGTGTTTTGATTGTCGTAAATATTAGAGATGCAAGTCTCAGGTTAAGACCAAATACACCTACCCTGATGCGGATTCCCATAGACACAAAGTCATACTACTAATGGGATTTCGCGGGGTCTATCCAGAGCAAAGTTGTTCCCGTACCATCGGTAAACACAACTTCATATCACACTTGCATAAGTATCCAATACTTAAATATATGAGAACTATCATGTTACGCTTCCATAACACACACAAGTGCAATACTAGTCTATTTCGCATTATCGATGTCCAGTCTCGATAATACTACGACTAGGGATATTTAATGATTAAACCTTCATGGATTGATATTATCTCATATCTTATAATCCGGAACTAATCATAAGGACTTTTATCATTCATATATTTAAGTAATCTAATTACAAAATGATAAAATAGCAATTTCCAATGTCACAAAGTTAATTTGTACAAAAAGTACAATGTCTTTTACAAATAGTAACGTTATGGGTCATAATTGTCCAACATCGGCAACAAAACCCAGAGGTCGAAACACCTCGCCATCAACTCAACTCAGTTTAGGAACAAATCCCAGAGATCGAAGCATCTCACACTCGGTGGTTCGGGAACAAAACCAAGAGGTCAAAGCACATCGCCATCAACTCAACTCAGTTCGGGAAAAATTCCCAGAGATCGAAGCATCTCACATTTGGTGGTTCGGGAACAAAATCCAGAGGTCGAAGCACCTTGCTATCAACTCAACTCAGTTCGGAAACAAATCCCAGAGATCGAAGCATCTCACATTCGGTGGTTCGGGAACAAAACCCAGAGGTCAAAGGACCTCGCCATCAACTCAACTCAGTTCGGTAACAAATCCCAGAGATCGAAGCATCTCACACTGAGTGGTTCGGAAACAAAACCCAGAGGTTGAAGCACCTCGCCATCAACTCAACTCAACTCAATTCAATTCGGGAACAAATCCTAGAGATCGAAGCATCTCACACTCGGTGGTTCGGGAATAAAACCTAAGGGTGGAAGCACCTCGCCATCAACTCAACTTAGTTCGGGAACAAATCCTAGAGATCGAAGCATCTCCCACTCGGTGGTTCGGGAATAAAACCCAGAGGTCGAAGCACCTCGCCATCAACTCAACTCAGTTCGGGAACAAATCCCAGAGATTGAAGCATCTCACACTCGGGGGTTCGGGAACAAAACCCAGAGGTTGAAGTACCTCGCCATCAACTCAACTCAGTTCGGGACTAAATCCCAGAGATCGAAGAATCTCACATTCGATGGTTCGGGAATAAAACTGAGAGGTCGAAGCACCTCACCATCAACTCAACTCATTTTGGGAACAAATCCCAGAGATCGAAGCATCTCACACTCGGTGGTTCGGGAACAAAACCCAGGGGTCAAAGCACCTCGCCATCAACTTAACTCAGATCGGGACAAAATCTCAAATATCGAAGCATCTCACATTCGACGGTTCAGGAACAAAACCCAGAGGTCGAAGCACCTCGCCAACAACTCTACTCAGTTCAGGAACAAATCCCAGAGATCGAAGAATCTCACACTCGGTGGTTCAGGAACAAAACCCATAGGTCAAAGCACATTTCCATTAAAGTTCGGGAAAAATCCCAGAGATTGAAGAATCTCACATTCGGTGGTTCAGGAACAAAAACCAGAGGTCAAAGCACCTTGCTATCAACTCAACTCAGTTCGGGAATAAATCCAGAGATCGAAGCCTCTCACACTCGGTGGTTCGGGAACAAAACCCAAAGGTGGAAGCACCTCACCATCAACTCAACTCAGTTCGGGAACAAATCCCAGAAATCGAAGCATCTCACACTCAGTGGTTCGGAAATAAAACCCAGAGGTCGAAGCACCTCGCCATCAACTCAACTCAATTCGGGAACAAATCCCAGAGATCGAAGCATCTCACACTCGGTGGTTCAGGAATAAAACTTAGGGGTCGAAGCACCTCGCCATCAACTCAACTCAGTTCGGGAAAAATCCCAGAGATCGAAGCATCTCACACTCGGTTGTTCGGGAATAAGACCCAAGGGTCAATGAACCTCGCCATCAACTCAACTCAGATCGGGAACAAATCCCAGAGATCGAAGCATCTCACACTCGGTGGTTTGGGAAAAAAACCCATAGGTCAAAGAACCTCGCCATCAACTCAACTCAGTTCGGGAACAAATCCCAGAGGTTTGAGCATCTCACACTCAGTGGTTCGGAAACAAAACCCAGGGGTCAAAGCACCTCACCATCAACTCATCTCAGTTTGGGAACAAATCCTAGAAGTTATGGCCAGCGAACCTGGTAAGCAAAAATGCATGCATGACTTTGATAGGGTTGTCACTGTCACACACCGCACAAGCCCCATCAAAGTGGGGGCGACTATAGACACTGTATTTTTACATAAGGCTGATGATGAGCCTCGTATGGAGGCACTACCTGAAAATTTGCGGAAGTTATGGGAAATGAATGCCGGAAGGAAAGAAAACCTCCAAAATTAGCACCTCATTGGATTCGGACTCACTAGCTAGCCTCAGATTCGCCCAGTCAATTTCTATTTCAAACCTTAGCCTCGGTCCATCAACCCAGCCTCAGCTCATTACCCTGCAACACTACACGCCCAAGGCCCATAAACCTCTCATGCATGCCCAAAGTTTCCCAAATAGACAAAATCTCATGCAATTCACATGTCAAAATCCCCTCAAATCACTTTCCAATTTAACAAGATTTGATATCCTATCCTTTCCAAATAACAAGATCCCCATCACCAAATTTAGGAGATTGTATGCCAAAAATAATTTTGGTAAGATATTCCCCAAATCAATGTGATTTATTTCCTTATTTAGATATCCCTTCAAGACACTATAAATTAGGGACCAAATCTTGACACAAATTAGGCTCTTTCACGGAAAACACACAAACAAAAAAACTAAGGCTTCTCTTCATCTTCTTCTCTTAGGCGTAAACAACAAATAGCCCTTAAATCACCGACCAAAACAGCAATGAAAAGCCCTTCAATCACCGACTAAAACAACAACAAGTAAGCCTTCAATCACCGACCAAAACAACAATAAAAAGCCCTTCAATCACCGACTAAAACAACAACAAATAAGCCTTCAATCACCGACCGAAACAATAATAAACAACCCTTCAATCACTGACCAAAACAACAACTGATCACCTTCAAACAACCAATTACCGAAACAACAAGCAATCAACCAAACAACCACCCTCACCGAATAAACAACCAGCAAACAGCCCCCTAAAAATCAAACAAACAACCAACAAACAGCCCCCTAAAAATTGAACAAACAACCAGCAAACAGCCCCCTAAACCACCAAAAATCAGTCCCAAAAACAGCCCCTAAAACACCGAAAATCAGTCCCAAGAAATAATAGCCAAAATTAGCAAAAAATAGCATCCCAAAAATAATAAAAACAGCAAAACCAGCAGCCTAAAAACAGCAAAAATAGCTAGCAGAAATAGTGAAACAGCGAGCAGAAACAGTGACGACGGCCTAACGCATTTCCAATAGAGCAACTTAAAAGGTAAGACCTGATGGCACCCTATTTATTTTTATAGTTTTGGACACGGCATGCCTGGCTGGACGTGAAATACGTCCAGCCGGGTATGCGAAGTCTTACATTAAAAACGGCCAAGTTTCTGGTCACAATTTCTTTTTTTTGGCATTCCGTTATTCATCTTATTATATATTTATTCACTTTCATCGTTATTTATTATTCCGCATTTATTTTTACTATTTAGCCTTTTGTCTATTTACTTTTATTGTTATTTTATTATTTCGCTCTTTTTTATGTCCGTTTACATTACATTGATAGTTATGTGTGTTATTATCCCTTGCGGTATATCGGATGGAAACCCAAACGTAAATTCCGTAGCCGAATTTGAATGGACGATAGTGCGGTCTGTACTTGGGATACAACTCCAAGTACCACTTGGGAAATACTCATATATGCATGATTAACCCCCATTTTTGTCTACCATTTATTTATTGACTCTTTACTTACTTTTGATTATTATGATTCTAAATGAGCTCACCTTTTAGGAGTCCATGTTGATGGATTCTCGTAAGCCTAGTGGAGAGGCAAGTATTTTCGAGTCTTTCAAAACTACAAAGAAGAAAAAGAAACACTAGAAAGGTTAAAGGTACAAATATTTGATACATGGAAAGACCTTGCTAAAGGTAACTTTACCATGAGAGTCGGGATAGAGGATGTTGTTTCAGTAAATGCAGTGGGAGTTACCAGATTTCAATTTTCAAATAATAGTTATTTGAATATAAATAAAATATTATTTATTTCTGTTTTTTCGTAGAAATTTGATTTCTGTTTCAAAACTATTGCATGATGTTTTTTCCATTTTATTAAATAATAATAGTTATTATTTCAAAAAAAGATTAATAATATGCGCAGGAAACTATGAAATAACTTGTATGTGTTAAGACTGTTAACACATAACTCACTGCTCAACACTGAGATGTTTAAGGTTGAAAAACCCGAAACTAAACGGCAAAAGATTTCTCACAATAACACAAATCTTTGGCATCTCAAACTTGGCCATATTAACCTTGAAAGGATAAATAGATTAGTAGAAAGTGGATCTTTAAGTCAGTTAAAAGATTGCAACTTACCAGTCTATAAGTCTAGTCTAAAAGGTAATATTTTCAATAGACCTTTTATTGGAAAAAGGCTAAAAGTCAATTAATCACTAAGTGGTTATGAATATTTTATCACATTTATTGAAGATTATTTTAGATATGTGCATGTTTACCTAATGCAGCATAAATCATATACCTTTGAAAAGTTCAAAGAGTATCGTCCTAAGATTGAGAACCGATTAGGTAAAGTCATCAAAATTCTGCGATCATATCATGGAGGAGAATACCTAGGCAATGAATTCGAGAAGTTCTTAGTTAAGTATGGGATAGTATCCCAACTCATAGCACCTGGAGCACCACAACAGAATGGAATTTCAGAAAGGAGAAATCGAACTCTACTAGACATGATAAGATCAATGTTTATTGGTAGTTCATTACCTACTTTTTTAAGGGTATACATCACAGACATCAATGTATATCCTTAACATAGTTCCATCTAAGTCTAATTTTAAGACACCTTTAGAGTTGTGGAGCAGTCGCAAAGCTAGTTTGTAACATTTCTGCATATTGAGGTGTCCAGTGCATATGATGAAGAACAAGACTATAAAGTTGAAGACACGTTTAAGTGTGCCTATTTATAGGCTATCCTAAAGAGACTATGTGTGGATTCTTTTATAGTCTAAGAAGAGAGCAAAGTGTTTGTATTTCTTGAGGAGAACTATATGAGAGAATTCATACCTCGTAATAAATTGGTACTCGAGGAGTTATTTTCTGGTTAGACCAATGCATCATCAACAACAGTTATTAACAATTACAATAACGTAACACTTTTGACATCTGAGCATTAGATGGAGTAATATCATAAGAGTCTGCCACCTAGACGTAGTATGAGGGTTGTGCGACAACCTGGTCGCTATCTAGGGATTGGAGAGGCAATATTTGTCACCTCCAATAATGATGTAGATGCTCCATTGAGCTATTATATTGCAATGGATGATCTTGATAAAAAGGAATGACTCAAAGCCATGAATATCGAGATGGAGTCTGTATACTCCAACTCTGTCGGGGATCTTATAAGTCAACCTGATAGGGTAAAATCTATAAGTTGCAAGTGGATCTACAAGAAGAAGAGATGAGTATATGGGAAGGTACTGACCTTTGAAGCTAGGTTCATGGCCAAGGGTTACACCTAGAAAGAGGAAGTCGACTATGAAGAGGTTTTCTCACCAGTAGCCATGCTTAAATCTATTCCCACTATTTTATCCATTACCACATATTATGAATATAAGAAATGATATATGGACGTCAAGATAATATTCTTAAATGTTAGCCTTGATTAGAGCATCTATATGGTTCAACCATAGATATTCATTGCCTAAGGTTAAAAGTAAAAGGTTTGAAAGCTGCAAAGGTCTATTTATAGACTGAAGCAAGCATGTTGATCTTGGAAAATAAGATTTGATGTGATGATCAAGTCTTACGATTTTGAGTAGAACGCCAATGAGCCTTGTATATACAAGTGTGTCAATTGTGTTAAGGTGGTTTTTCTCATATTATATATCAATGATATTTTACTCATTGAGATTGATGTAAAAGTATTATCGGAAGTAAAATCCTGACTGGCTAACTAATTCCAAATGAAAGATTTGGGAAAAGCGAGTTGTGTACTTGGGATCCAGATTATTCGGGATCATAAGAGACGATTATCAACTATGTCTCAAGCATCATATATCGATAAAATTGTTGTATGATTTTGGGTGCTGAATTATAAGAAAGGTAGTTTACATTTTCAACAAAATTGTCGAATGAACAATTTTCTAAGACACCTCAAGCAGTTGGCGAGGTTAGACATATTCCATATGCTTCTACTATTGGAAGTCTCATGCATTTAGTGTTTTGCTATGCACAACGACTAGACACCTGTTATGTAGTCAATAGTTTTCAGTCTAACCCAGGATTAGATCAGTGGGTGACTGTAAAGAAAATTCTCAAGTATCTTAAAAGAACGATAGACTATATTCTTTTATAACCTAGAGAGGATATGACCCTTAAAGGATATACAGATTCTGATTTTCAGAATTATGTAGATAATAGGAAATCAACATCTGAATCAGTATTCACCCTAGTTGATGGAACCATAGTATGGAGGAGTATAATGCAATCTAGCATTGCAAACTCCACCATGGAGGCTGAGTATGTAGTAGCTTGTGAAGCAGCTAAGGAAGCAGTATAACTCCAAATTTTCACATATGTTTTTCTCAATATGCATGTCAACTAAACTATGTCGCAAACTAAGACTCCCCCAACACTTCAGCTCGAAGAAATTTATAACATCCCCCTCCTAGGAGATGCTACCGATAAGGAATAGGCCACATTATCTCCCTGAGCCTCTAACTTTCTTACTCTAGTCAACTCTACTAATCTTATATCAAATACAAATTCATACATGGGACCATTGCCCAACTCAACAACCTAAATGCATCTTAATACTCATACTATGTATTCAATAATATTACACTTTATAATTATGTCATAGACACCTTAACTTATCACTCATGCCATTACTATTATACAAATGCCTGATACATGACTTTATTCGACTCTAACTAAACTCGATATTTGACTTGACCTAGTGGACTCAAACCTTCTAGTGACTGCCATCAGCATCCATCCTCTCGAGCTCGTCCTCTGAGTATTCCTGTAAAATAGAGAAACTGGGAGTGAGAGGGTTAGATCGTTTGAATGACCTAATGAGTGGTAAGTTTAAAAAAAAACAAAAACTGAAATACTTTATAAAATATTCATTTGTTTCTGAAATCGAATTCATCTTCAAGAAAACAATCTTTTTTTCTGAAAACTCTTTCGTATTTGATAACCAATCTCTTTCTATGAAACTTTCTGAAAACTCTTTTATGTCTGTAAAACTCTGAGTCTTTTTGTAAAAATGATTTATTTCTAAATCTCTTTCATAAAACCATCATTTCTAAAAACTACATCTCTGAAAATCTTATCTCTGAAAATATGTTTTTGAAAAACCTGACATATAACGATGTTACGTCTCGCTATCCCCCCATACGCCTAAATTGAAAATGATATCTCTGAAAAACCTGACGTATGAGGGTGTTACGTCTCGTCATTCCCCAAACAACTGAACTAGAGCCAGATGTATGGATCAATGCTACCATCTCGACTCTGAATCTAGGGTCTAGTAGCATTACGTATGGCCGTCTCCTAGTCCTGAAATATAGGATCTAGGGGCATCTGTCATCCCTAGTTTTGAACTACGTGTGCACACGTTCTGAATTTGTCAGTTCCAGTAACCGTCAATTCCAATATATGTACCAAGTTATAATTGAGGTGGATTTTTCTCTCATGCCTCCAAAATCACAAAATCATACTTTGAAATCAATCTTTCTAAAAACATTATCAATTTGTAAGGCATTTGAAATCAAACTTGGCTAATACCCTATGTGCTTGAAATGTAAATGTGAGTTCAAAAATATATAAGTAGAAATCAATTTGAGAAAATAGACCACTCACTGATTTGAAATCTGGTTGGCATTACTTTATTTCGCCGAAGGAAGTTGCGATTCCTGCGATGATCTATAATTGATAAACTTAATTAGAATACAAGTCATGAATTATACTTGAAACATGACATAATGCGTGTATATGTGTCGATAAGAAACCCCTAGGGGTGGCCTCTAACATCATAAGTTGCAATTGAAATGAAATGAATATGTTTCTGTTACGCATCGCGATGTCGGGTCGGGAGCATCGCGATGTCCATACCAGAAGACTCGGGCAGAGAGCATTTCATGTTCTGCATCACGACGCCAAGTGCTCAGTGTCTCAACTTCTATACGACCGACCTGAGGCATCACACGACCTACCCGAGGCTTCCCCACCACCGACCTGAGTCTTTTACACCACTGACCCGAGTCTTCCATATGACCGACCCTAGTCTTCCTCACGACAGATCTTAGGCAAACACATAACCGACCTGAGATAGAGGGTATGTTCAGCATGGCTCCCTCATGCACCGACCTGAGGTAAATGGTGTTCACATGTTTAGCATGACTCCCACACGCACCGACCCGAGATGGAAAGCATTCACATGCTCAGCGTCGCTCACACGACCTTACCCGAGGTGGGGAGCAAGCACATGTTCTACATCGCGATGCTAGCCTATACGCATCACGATGCTAGCCCAATTTCAGGGTCAATACCAGCTCTTTATTGTCACAGTCCAAAGCAATTCTAACACCCTCATCACCTTAACACTTTCACACAAGCATTTCTTAACATACTCAGAACATGCCATTATCTAATATCATCACAACATCAAAACTTCAAAAACAATTTCCCCCCAACATGCTAAGAATTCGGCCCCCATGCCCATTTTACACCTTGACATTTATTTCAATCAAGACCTAGGCATAAATCACTCTAAACAACTTCATAAACATGAATTGAGGCCTAAACTTTGCCCAATCTTCTCAAAACACAAATCCCCAAATTCATAAGGTTCCTAAGTGTGAGAATTTAAGTGAAGAATAGATGCTCATTTTCTTAAATGAGAAGAAGAATGAAGAGAAAAGGCTTACTTGACCAAGAAAATCTTAGAAATCCATCACCATTCCTTTAAAATCTCATGAAAGTGAAGAAGATTTGAAGAGCTTCCTTGCATCATGGCTCACGTTTTTTGCCCTTCTAAGGGATGAGCAAATAGTGTCATATTTATAGGAAAAAAGTGGCTGATTTTTGTTTGACATGATTGGCTAGAATTGTGCCACATCACCAATTTTGGTCCATTCTCGAATTCACTGTACCAGCGACGGAAATCACGATTTTCGACCTGCTTCTGATTTGAATTTGGAAAAATATCCAACATATAGGTTGTAGGTCCCGATCTTCACTTTTCGATAATATATAATTCATAAAAATTGGAGATTGTATGAAAAAATTATGCCCCAAATACTAAGGGCTGTTCAGAATAGTACATAAAATGAATTCCGTATCGGAACTGCATAGGACTTGCCAAATGTCCGCCAAGCAATTTCACGCGCATATACACAGTTGAACATGATTTATACCATGTATTATACCTCTTATAGTGTAGTAGTCATCATAGTAGTCGTCGGGATCACTAGGGTGTTACATTTTCTACCCCATTTAAATAAGATTCGTCCTTGAATCCCTTCTGAGGTTTTTTTAGGTCTATCTTGGATTGAGGACATTTGTGTCTCTATTACTCTTATCTTCCTTAACTTTCTTTCTACTATCAACCCTTATAGCTGGATACTTAATCCTTGGGAGTCCATTCAGCAACCCTTTTTCTCATGTGGAAACTAAGTCCATATAATATATATTGTCTATACATAGGTGTAATCCTTCATGGAACTTTTCATCCATAAAATTCATATATCTCTTATTATATACTTCGCAACATCCTGAAAATGTGTTAGAAGTATTCAATTTCCAAAATCTAAACTTAGGTTTTCCTCGAACTGGTGCCTTTAGTGACTTACTTTTATATCTGATACCCTGTGACTGCATTTCACTTTATCTTATTATATTATTTAAAGATTTAATATTTTTTAGGCTCCTCAGACGGTTACTCATTTCATTATTGATCTTATTGAAGCATATTTAGTTCTGTATGGTTTTATCTAAATTTGGTATACAAATGCTAATATGATCGTTCCTACACTACCGAAGTTGAATCACTAATCCACAATAACAGTATTCAGACTTTGGTTTCTCCTTACTAGGTATTTCTTTAATGCCACATATTCGATCTTATATACTCTATGTTTCCTCTTCATTAAGCTTCAACTATCTATGGGCTCTGTCCTTCAAGTTCTCCTATCTCTGCTTATTTGTGGGGCTTAAGACCTCTTAGTTCTAGCTTACTATTGTCATTTACTGACGCCTCTTATCTTCAGCGACGCTGGTGATTCGATTATGGTTAATATCTATATTTATTTTGTACCTTTAAATTTGTTGCTAGTATAATCCAGTTAACCATCTCTTACACTGACTTGTTCTCTTTACCTATTTTTACTCTACGATGTCCCATTATCACTCATCCTCATAGTCTTATTCCGTCACATGTTGTCTTGATCTCAACAATATCCTTATACTTAGTTTTCTTGGCTCTTAATATTATACTTCAATAAATCAATTTCACATCATCTTAAGTCTTATTTATAATGATGAACTGCGAATGGGAACCTACGAGCTTTACTTGTTATCTGCTTATCCATCTGTATCTAATAGGACTTCGGTCTCATGTTAGTGCCTAAGGCTCACTGCTATGCATTCCATAATATATCCTATTGATGCCATTCTTCTTCAATTTCTGGTTAATGTTGTGACTCATGTATTCTGTTCATACTTACTAATGCTCATTCTTTTCATCGTTTTATCTAGATATCTCATCATTTAACTCTTTTACTCATAGTTATTTTCCTCTTCTAAAACCTTTTACTTAAAGTTCTCTTCATCTTCTTTCCTGCTCTATTCTATACTTAAAACTCTTGTGATTAATACCTCTATTTCCTTATCTGATGAGTATTATCTTTCAAATGTCTCTTATTTTACTTTATTGGATACTTGCTTCTGGAAATATCATCGGAACGATCATTGAGGTTCATCTTAATTGCTATTGTTTAACGAGGGTTGGGAGGGTGGGGTTGATCCTAAAGTCTTTTCGGTTGTGGTAGTCTTACTAACTATGTGTGCTACAGTTACTCATGCTGCACCTTTATAATCCTAGTATTTCCTTATTTATACTAAGGGTATTACTGTTAGGAACTGTCTGAATTATCTCCTTCAACTTTACTCCTGATTATTTTCCATCTATTAATCACACTATCTTTTACTGGGAACCTTCTTAAGGATCATGCTCTCTCTAAATCCTACTTACTTCATTTGTTATTCTTCATTCCAAAGTTTTGCTTTTTTACTTCGATTTCTTCCTTATCTCAGTTCCTTGAACCTTTTAAGTCATTACTTCTCGGAAAACTCCATATCTTAGAACAGGTCATGTTATCACCACTGAACTTTTGGTTTGGGTGTTTTTCTCTTACTAATTCGTTCCTCTCTAGTATGGTGGGAAGTTCTGTATAAGTCATATATCTTACTTCTGGGGTCGTTATTTGCATTGCCTACTCTGATTCCTTACTCTTTAGAGCATTCATTCCTTAAGGTCTAACCGTTCTACGATAGGGCGGGTTCTTTCTTCTAGATTTGGCTAGGCATACAGTGAATTCAAATCATTCTATCTCATACAAAATATTACTATCTTATGATTCTTGTCTATTTTATGTTGAACTTATTGGTTTGACTATCTTGTTGTCTCGTGATCTATCCATTATGTCAGGTACTCTCCTTTACTTGTTCAAATCCTTACTAGGCTCTAAGTTGGGGGGCTGAACGCATGCTCGCATGTCTGGTTAGATGTCTATACACTTACTGGGGTTGGGGCTACTGAGAAGAAGAGTTATTGTTCATTCTGTTGGGATCTGTATCGACTTCTCCCTTTTTAGGGTTCCACAACTTTTATCAATTATTCTTAGGTCTCCATTTTCGTTACTATCTTTAAGCTATGTTATCTATGTTACTATATGTTCTGAACTTCCTTGTTACTTTCCTCATCATTCTTTACTATTTCCACATCATATCTTTTGGCTCTAGATCGTGTTTCCGAGGCTATTGGTGGTTCTTTCTTATAGGATACTTTCTAGATCTCTGCTTTCTGCTTTTGCTATAGGCTACAACTATGTGTTCTAATCTTATTGTTCATACTGGTACTCATGTTAACTCTCGAGTATCTCTAATATCATGGGTCTGTCATGTTAAACTCACATGAATTTCGATTAGAATTGGTATGATCTATTGGTTCTTACTGGTACTGCAAATTATTAATCCTGATTTATGTCGGGTTTTTTCTTTTATGACTTCGGGAACTTCCTTGGATCTTTTCCCGGTGATCTATCTTTTAGTATTTTCCATTTCTATCATAGGATATAACATTATGTATTCTGAACTTTCGTATGGTGATCTTCATCTATGCTGGTGAAGGATTGGGCAAGCACTCACATCTCAACGGATGTCGATATCCTTTTCTCGTATTTTACATCCTGGTAGAGTTTATTACTCATGTAAGTGTTGGGATTTATGTCCTAAAGCTTCATGTATTGTAAAACGGAATTGATTATTATAATAACAATAATAAATACATTATTCATTCTATCAAAGTTGTTTGATTTATATCGTACATTGTCCAATTGTCTTGTTTACCTTGATTACTCTTGTACCTTCAAACTTAGTGTATGTTTGATGCACAAGAAGATTTAAGTCTGGAGTTAGTAATCTAAATAGTTTGTAGAGAGCAAACAAATAGGGTATTTTGTTTGTGGTTTATCTATAGTTGCGGTCCATTCTATACTTGTATGACGAACTTGATCTGAGATCGTTCATGTAGTGACATGGGAATTGAGGCACCTTGTATGATGAGATCATATAGGACTGGACGTAGATAAATACAATTTTCTTTTAATATCTGTTAACCGAAGAAATTCATTTTATCTAATAGATGGTCATATATGGAATTGATCTTAATCCTGAGTGTACTATGAACTCCTGCATGATAGGATTGTAGCTTCAGACTTAGTGTTTGTTTGATGCACAAGAGGATTTAAGTCTGAAGTTAGTAATCTAAGTAGTCCATAGAGAGCAAACAAAAGAGGTACTTTGTTTGTGGTTTATCTATAGTTGCGGTCCATTCTATACTTGTATGACGACCTTGATCCGGGATCGTTCATGTAGTGTCATGGGAATTGAGGCACCTTGTATGATGAGATCATATAGAATTGGACTCGGATAAATACGAATTTCTTTTAATATCCGTTAACCGAAGAAATTAATTTTATCTAATAGATGGTCATATATGTTAGGGATATGCCCTATACCCAACTTGTGGATGGGCTATATGTACATGTATTTGTAATATTTTCATCAATTAATAAAATAGAAATCTTTATTATACGTGTCTTACATAAATTATATGAATCATCAAACACTGTAATAAAGCTCTTGGAGTAATAAGATGATGGCTTTCACGCCTTATGAGAATCATTACTCTCAAACTTTCCTAGTCATAGTTTTGTGAATAATCTGGGCGTTCATAAAACGGAGAGACTAGTATGATGATATGATCCACCCTTAAGTGGGGTAGCCGATCTCATAGGCTACTAGCAGAGATCCGTTCGCTTAGTGTATCACATGGATGCATGAGTTGCTCGTGTCCATCGAACTGACCGCCGGAAGTTTTCACATGGAGTGTTTATCCCATGTGTCTGTGAGAACTTTCATGTATCGATTGTATGACTAGTCCTTAAACTTAAGGTCTTTACAATCTTATGTGTGGATAAAATGACTTTGACATTCTCTTTCCCCGGTTCAAAAGATCCGGTCATAAGGGTATGATTGTGTCATTTGTTGAAACACATGAATTTTGTAAAGATACAACAGAGAATCGCCACTCTCTCGGATAATATTTTCTTATAAGAGTAGTATTCCAGTTCGTGGGTTGATATGTGTGATCAGTGCTTGAGACTGTGGCCGCAGCGGAAGAATCATATGAGATTCTTGGGTTAGCACGATTCATGACACTATCAACATCATACCTTTGACTATATGGGTAGACACTTTCCATACCCTAGGTCAAACGGTGGGGATACAGTGAGGCAAGGGACTGTATCATATGTAAATCGCATACAAAATGTGTATATATCTTTCCTTCTCATTTGGGGGCCTGGGCATGTTGCTAGATGTCAACCTTGGTCATTGAAATCGAACGACCATTGATCATATGATAATTTATGTTCGATTAAATTATCACGATTCATTTAATGTCCAACTTGAGGGGAACCCAAAAGGTCACACCCAACAAAGTCGAAATCAATGGTTAACAATGCACAATACAAATTTAACAGCATATATGATTACTGTAGGAATTGTTCATAAATGGTTCAATGTGTTTAATTATTGAACAGATCATTTATGAGGTTCCAAAGTGGCTTAGGGATTGGTGAATGGCGATAGAGGCACTTTGGGAATTGGAAAATGAATAAGAAAAAAAAATGTGAATAGTAAATTTATTTTATTTTTTATTTATTTTTTGAATTCCAATTCGGCCCAAACTCTTATTAAGGTTTTATAATCTCATTAAGCCACTATATTAAGATCCAATGGCTAAGATTTAATTAGCATTTATCCCACATCGGATTCTTAATTAATTTTGTTGTCTTTGGAGCACCTATATAAACCCAATGAATTCTTTACAAATTTTTACACCAAAACCTTTCATATATTGGGTTTATATAAGTGAGCAACTCTAAATTTTAAGAGTAAGCCACTGATTTTGAGGATCCTTAAGTCTAATTGACTAGAGGAATCTCAAGTTAAAAGTTTTGAGTTATTTGCCTAGGCTAGCACCATGGGCAAAATACACGTGCACTCAAGGCGTAGTCTTGCCGTTGAGTTTTGGCTTTGGTGTGTGCACCTTTGGAGGCCACACACTTGGGTGGCTCTTTGGAACGTGGAATAGCTTGCTGAGTTTGAGAAAAACTTGTAGATTAAAGGGAGGACTGGAGGAGTCTTCGATTCAAGTAAGTCTTTTTCTTTCTTTATTTTTAATTAGAGTTCTTATGATAGTTAGCATGTTTAAGTTTATGTTCTTTGCATGTTTTATGAGTTTTTATGCTTAGAATATATAGTAACATGCTTAGACTTGTAGAATAATCAAAACAAATGGGTCTTGGGCAAAGGGATAGCGGCATCATAATTTTTTAATTTTCCACTGCGCACTCGCGGCCGCTTCCCAACAATATATGGATTCGATCTTAATCCTGAGTGTACTACAAACTCATGCATGATAGACTATGTCCTTTGATTTACTATAGTGAGGTTGGTGTTGCATTATCGGCCAATAACTACGTATTTTGGGGATATGGTTTGGTGTTTAGCTGGGGATGTTTTACATAGATATGGAATTCACTCCTTACGAGAAGCAGAAGAGTATCTCTTTTAAGAGTTGATACGGACTTGAAAATTTTGAGCTCTAAACTTTTCTATTACGAATAGAAAGTTTTATATTCATAATTGTTATGAATTAATTATTCATTATAGAATCAATGGTGCTTAAGAGACAAAATATTTAGAGGGGTTTAATGGACTTTTGACCCGACTCTATTTATGAGATATTCGTGAAGGGCTATATCCATATGTAATGACTATATTGATAGACACCGAAGTTGTTCGGTTTATTTTATCCATCTACAGTAACGGGAGTTCAACTTCGAGTTTTTAGTGAAATAACGCGGAGTTAATAATTCTTAATATTTGATTAAAGAGTTTAATTAATATTTCGGAATTATTGGAGCTCGGAACCGTAGGTCCATTTTGTCCCCGTGCTAGCTCGATTAACTGTAGCAAACCTAATATAATTGGATTGTCTAATAATATGCTCACATTATATTTATATATTATTAATGAGATTAATAATATTTATTGTCACAAATGAAAACTATGTTAAATTAGTTTAACTTAATATTTTTCTAGAATTCTTTGATTATGAGATAATCAAGTTAGTAATAATTATGAGATAATTACTACAACATAATTGAAGGTAATTTAATCATTATTGAGATGGTGATTTTTATTTACCTTGGAGACAAAGCCATATGGCTTGCCATGCTCTCCAATTTATTATGTCTATTAGGTGGCTTGTATACACCTAATAGTTTTGTCATTAGCTAATCCATTTTTATGCTTTGGTATGGCCTCCACATTTATGTGTTTGCCATTGAAAGAATGCATTAGATGATTAATGACAAAGTCATTATCTTTAGCTTACCATTTCTTATGTTTTGGTATAGCATTCACATTTTTGTGTTGGCCATTGCAAGAAAGCATTAGATGCTTAATGACAAGGTTAGTTGGCTTGTGTAAGAGAATATAATCTCTACTATTTCTCTCACTTCCTAAGGTTAAACATTATGCATTCCTTCACACAAATGTTGTGAGAAAGAAAAGAGCGAAGAAGTTCAAACATTCACAAGTGTTGTGAAAGTGTTTGAAATTCCAAAACGCCAAACACCATTGTGACATCTTGATTCTCTAAATTGTTTAGAGTTTTAATCTTTGTGAGTGAAACTCACACTTTGGTTTGTTGGTTTCAAGTCGTAGTTCGGAAGATCGAGTGGTTGATCCAAGCGTTGGACACCAAAGGATTGATCATGGCTACTACAACAAATGGAGAAGTCAAAGAAAAAGTTTAAAGATCCATACCGAACCAGGTGCCACAACAAGCAACTTCCGCCGCGCAAAGGAAAGTCGTTTCCTACAGGCTTTGCTTTCGTCCCCCTACGGATGGTGTCCAATATCAAATTTGGATTCCGAGAGGATAGGTATTCTAAATGTATCTGGTGAACTGACATACCCTACGGCGGCACTTCACTAGTTAAGTCCAAGGGTTCCGAAACGACGGGTCACACTCACAAATGAATGATTAAATGTTAATCAGAATTCCTTGATCAAACCAAAAGGTGGTTGATTAATATAGGAATAATATTTATTCTTGCATATATTAATCAATTGAGATTGTCTTGATCTATCATACAAATACTTGACCTACCCTACAGCGGCACTTATTTGTGGGATGATAGATTTCTGTGGCATATAAATTCTCTTAGGTTTCTAATTTTTTATTCATGGTTCATCCATCATGTTTAAATTTATGCCAAAATTATTTGATAGTTTTAATATGCGATGAATGAATATTAAATGCATGTTTATTTTTATTTTTCAGCCATGGTTTCTCCAATTATTTCCATACTCTCAAATGATAAATTAACGAGAAAAAACTAAGTTAAGTGGAAAAGTAACATGAACGTTATCCTGGTCTGTGAAGACCTAAAATTTATCCTGACGGAGGATTGTCCTCCCGAGCCGGCCAGAAATGCTGGCCAAGCTGTGTGCAATGCCTACCAGAAATGGGTCGCGGCTACTTACTAGAAATGATGTCTGAGGTTCTTGCTGCAAAGCATGAGCCTATGGCTTCAGTATCTCAAGTAAGTCGTTTTCTTTCTTTATTTTATTTAGAGTTCTTATGATTGTTAGCATGTTTAGGTTTATGTTCTTTGCATGTTTTATGAGTTTTATGCTTAAAATATATAGTAACATGCCTAGGCTTATAGAATAATCAAAACAAATGGGTCTTGGGAAAAAGGAAAGCGGCATAATAATTTTGATTTTCCGCTGCGCACTCACGGCCACTTCCCAATAGTCTTGACGTCCATTTTCCAAATCTCATTGTCATATTATGTGGCAATGGACAGAAGAGTGCATATGGATTTTAGCATGACTACTGGCGAGAAAGTTTCCTCATAGTCAACTCCCTCTTTCTAGGTATAACCTCTGGCCACTAGCCTAGCCTTGAAGGTCTGTACCTTCCCATCTGCTCTCTTCTTTCTCTTGTAGATCCACTTGCAACCTATAGGTTTTACCCCATCAGGTTGGTCTACAAGTTCCCAGACTGAGTTGGAGTCTCTAGGTTCATGGCTTTGAGCCATTCCTCTTTATCAGAATCATCCATTGCACTAAGATAGGTCAATGGATCATCTACACCATCACTGGAGATGATAAATTTTGCCTCTCCAACTCCTAGATAGCGATCAGGTTGTCGTATAACCCTCTCACTACGCCTAGGTGGTAGATCATTCTAACGTACTTGCATCTGATGCTCATATGTCGAAGGTGCTATGTGTTTGTCAACTGTCGTTGATGATGGTGTGATGGTCGAACCAGTAAGTAACTCATCGAGTAACACTTTACTTCAAGGTTTGAACTCCCTCATATAGTCCTCCTCTAGAAACGTAGCGTTTGTCGATACAAACACTTTGTTATCATTAGGGCTATAGAAGAATCCACTCCTAGTCTCCTTAGGATAGCCTACAAATAGGCACACTTGAGAACGTGGCTCCAACTTAGTAGTCTTATTCTTCAGCACATGTGCTGGACACCCCCATATGCGGAAATGTCATAAACTAGTTTTACGACCACTCCATAATTCTAAGGGAGTCTTAGGAACATACTTAAATGGAACTACATTAAAGATATACATTGATGTTTCTAATGCATATCCCCAGAACGAACTAGGTAGTGAGCTATAACTAAACATAGATCTTATCATGTCTAGTAGGGTCCGATTTCTCCTTTCTGCAACACCATTTTTCTGTGGTGTTCCAGGTGTTGTGAACTGGGATACTATCCCATGCTCAACCAAGAATTCTTTGAAATATCTGTCAAGGTATTCCCCTCCACTATCTGATTGTAGAGTTTTGATTGTTTTACCTAATTGGTTCTCAACCTTAGTACGATACTCGTTGAAATTTTCAAAAGTATCTGAGTTGTGCTGCATTAGGTAAACATACCCATATCTGGAACAATCGTCAATAAATGATGTGAAGTATTCATAACCACCTCAGGCTCTTGCATTCATCGGTCCGTAAACGTCCAAATATATTA
>SKCR01008200.1:0-31914 GCA_019454045.1 Zanthoxylum bungeanum | reverse complement strand
TGGAGCGAGGCTCTCTTAAGTACCCTAGCCCCTTAGGCTCTTATCGCTTGGTGACAGGAATAAACAACGAGTCCTCCAAATTAGTCTATCACATGAGATGATTATCTAGATGCCTTCACAGCTTTTCCTTATAAAAAGGTAGTTAATGAAGGAAGACACCAACCACCCTCTAGGAAAATGATTATTTAGGTGTCTTCACAGCTTTTCCTTATAAAAAGGTAGTGAATGAAGGAAGACACCAAACCATCACCTAGCCCTAGCAATGCCTTTGATTAAATTCCATAAACCCACAAGTCTTCATGTTTCCTCTTCAGTTTACGGGTAACAGACTCCATCTGGTCACGAAGTTTCTGTATTTCTGCCTGATTCCCAGCCATCTTCCCAGCAGCATATTCGGCCATATCATTGTAGGCATTGCATTTTTGCATACCAAACCCGATGAGGAGTCTTATAAGGAGGCACCGCCTTTTAGTCGTGGAGTTCGCGGAAAGCGGTCGAAGGAAAGGTGAAGTCAAGAGATAATATATTTCGGAATTAATTCGCTAAGTTCGCTCAGAGTTTGCTTGCTGAATGTTCATTTCAAAGCGTGTCTACAACCCGAAAATCACCGCAGACCCTTCCAAGCCCACCTAGACACCCAAATCCGCATCCAAAGCCCATTAAATCAAAACAACCAAACATCAAGCCCACCACCCTTGAGGCCCACGACCATGACACCAAATTTCACCTCCTTGCACTGTTCCAATATGATTTACCCTTCTACCAATTCACTTTAACCTTTGACCTCACCTTTTACCTTGGTATCAATTTTCCAAACCATTTATTATACCAACCCTACACCATTTAATAGCCTCCCTCACCAAGTCAAGCATCTCCCCCACATCATTAAACTCCCTAAACCCCATGTCCAATACCTTATAACACTCCTTTTATTTATTTTCAACATCATTAATATCCATCTTTAGACATTTTCAACAAGCCATCACAATTACATCAACTTTACCTTCCTTTGTCAACAAAGTTTGCCTACCAAATTAATGCCATTCAACATCACCTTGCCAACCTAATAAATGCACTCCAATTGCCTATATAAGCACACATTTTTCGGCCTTGGAGGGGCTAGCACATATCAAGATACATCAAGTACAAATCAAGCATTCACCAAGCATTTTAGGAGAACAAAACAACCACATCATCTCCCTTAGAAGTGACGCCACTGTTGCCTATTTCCATGCCATTCACTGCTTCCTTTGAGACTTGAAGTCACGCCCAAGCCCTTCCATTCACTGCCTCTGATCATTTCAAGCATTCATCCAACCCCCTAGCCCTCACATCTTCGCACATAAAGCATCCATTTGGCCTCCCCTCACTGCCCTTGAATCCAACACGCAAAACAGCCCCTATTTCACGCAAAAACAGTCCACCAAACAGCCCATTGTCACGCCCAATTTAGCCCCTGGAATTTGTGCTCAAATTACCCTAATTTTAGCCCCCAAACCAGTGCACAAACTGCCTTAAACACTCTCCAAAATTCGCCCAAAAATAGCAGCTCAAAAGCCCTCAAAACAGTCCCCAAAGTCACCAAAACAGTGAGTAAAAACTGCACTTGAAGATCCTTGAATAAACCAAGCAAACGGCAGTCCAATACCCCTCAAAATTCACCAAAACAGCCCATAATTCACTGCCAACCAGTGAGCCAAGTGTGGAGACCTGAAACGCAGCGAAAGCGGACTCAAAACAGCGAGCGAAGCGGCAAAGTAGTGAGCAAAACACTAAAACAGCAAACCGGCGTGATCGTGGTGATTTAGCCTTTCCGACGGCCGTGTAACGCGTCTCCGAGCAACGAAAAAAAAGGTAGACCTGAGGTTTATATTACAGAATTTTCTCACATAAAATAATGATTTAAAAATGTATTTTATGGTATTTTAGCATGAGTAGTTAACTTGGCATGTTGTTGGAATTGGCTCACATGAAATAATGGCTTAAAAAAATGTATTTCATGTGTTTAATGTGCTCAATTATTTTAGTATGTTGTGTTAAATTTATTTACATAAAATAATGATTTAGGAAATGTATTTTTATGTGAATGATTGGATTGGCATGTCATTTAGGATTAATTCACATGAAATAATGACTTAGGATGGTTATTTGAGCATGTTATTTAGAATTAGTTCGCATGAAATAATGAATTAGTATATGATGTGATTTCGGGGTGAATGAAATATGTGTTCTTTCTTGTGGTATATCGGATGGAAACTCGAACATAAATTCCATAGCCGAATCCGAATGGACGGTATTATGGTTTGCACTCGGGATACAATGCCCCGTACCACTCGAAAGATTCGTGTATTTCATTTCATCCAACTTGTATTTGAGCATGATTAGGCTAGTAGAATGTTATTTTGTTTCAAGCATGTTTTAGTTATTTACCTTTTGTATTAGGAATTTAAATTAAGGCATGTTTAGATTACTATGTATGTAGCATGTTTGATGTGTGATGTCGGATGTTTGCCGTTATGAAAAGTTTACTGTTGAAGCATGCAAACCTAGAATTTAGAATATTTTGACCAACATGAATGTTGAGTAGACTTGGTTAATATTGCACAAATCCATTCATTACAAACGACATAAGTAAGGGACCATTCCGAACCCAACGGTTTGAGGTCTTCCCTTGCGAGGGGTGAGTGCGGCCTTAAATCATTTTTCCGGTTCACACCGGGTGGCGACTCCATTATTCTCCGGTTTAGTCCCCCGTGGGCTACTCCGTACTCCCAACTAGGCCCTGAGTCTAGAACAGCATGCGTCGTCCAGTTTCTGTGTCCTACAGTCTGGCGACTCCACTGGGGATAGAGAATCGGCCTCGAAATATTGTCTTGTAATGTTTGGATTTGTGTTTTAATTAACCATGTTTACTGTGGGTTTATGGAATTTAATCAAAGGCATTGCTAGGGCTAGGTGATGGTTTGGTGTCTTCCTTCATTCACTACCTTTTTATAAGGAAAAGCTGTGAAGGCACCTAGATAATAATTTTCCTAGGGGGTGGTTGGTGTCTTCCTTCATTCACTACACTACCTTTTTATAAGGAAAAGCTGTGAAGGCATCTAGATAATCATCTCATGTGATAGACTAATTTGGAGGACTTGTTGTTTATTCCTGTCACCAAGCGATAAGAGCCTAAGGGGCTAGGGTACTTAAGAGAGCCTCGCTCCACCTTCCCTCTGGGGAATCTACAACGGGAAGTCCATTTGACAGTTAGTCACATACCTTAACTTGTTGACATATAAGGTGCACCCACTTGGTCGTTTGAACCCTTGAGTGGGGAGTCCTAGTTGTGGGTAATCCTTTGTCAATAAGGGCCTTTGTTTACATTCCTAAAACCTACACATAAACCGTAGTTTTATGACTCTTAGAAATCATTTACTATTGCTTGTGTTTTGGACCATTATCATTTGGATTCAGTTGGACTGATTGTCAATAAATGTGAACTTGTTGGGCCATTTAAACGGGGACAAGTTCATGTCCTTTGACCATTGGGCCAAAAGATTCTAAAATGTCAATGGGCCATTCTGTGTTTGGGCTTCTTATTATTTGGAGTTATTTAGTTATATTATTGCAAAATGTAAACTTGTTGGGCCTTTTCAACTGGGACAAGTTTGCACTGCGCAATAGTATGATTGAATACTTTGAAATGATAATAAGCTGATTTGTATATGTATTGCACACATCTCATCCACCTCACGCATACATGCATCATGCTAACCTTATGTTTCCAAAGCCATCATAGATACCTGTTGGGTTAGGGAAGAGATAAGACTTGTCAGAAGACCGTCAGTCAACATGAGCAAATTAGCAAACGAGAGATCTTGCCTGGATCAATTGGAGATTAAAGTAACTGAAATTATTGAGATGTTGCAAGTTCTGACAAATGTTGTGGCCAGTTTGATCGTACCCGGTATAGCCGATAACAGAATGTTGTACAACCAGAATGGAAAGATCATCGGGGAATCCTCAGAAGAAGCAAGCAGAAAAGACAGGGTAGCCATCCAGAAATTGGGGAACAGGGCAGTGAGACTACCAAATTTAGGAGAGAACGAGTTCACCGAGCCGATCAATGTTGGCAGATTGAAGCTACACTTAGCTGGGAAGAAAGAAGACTGAGCAATCACCAAGGAAATTGGCGGAAGGCCTAACCCAACGGGATAAGAAACATATACATGCATACACGTAACGCACTTGCAATTCTTGTGTTTGTTATATGTTTGCAGATTTCAGACAAAAGAGAACCAGTAGGGGACAACCAGAGACATGCGACGCCAATGAGCACAATGAGGGTCTAACCCATCATGAACAGGGAGGACCTCTACACTTGCATACGTACACATCACATGCACATGTTTTATTCTGTTGTTTTGTTTGTGTTCGCAGGTCTCAAAGAAAATAAGGGAAAGCGGCAAAGGCAAGCAAACCAGAAGCAGCAACAATGTTATCAGTTTCAAGAATGAATCGGTATTAGTTTCGGGAAGAAATCCTAGGGTTGAGGCCCATCAGTGTCGGGAATGGATTCTAGGGGGCGAAGCCCATGTTTTCAGCAGTTGAAAGGAAGAATTCCATGGAGTGAGTGAGTGAAAAAAAAAAAAGAAGTCTTTGATGGTTAGGCATATGTCCGGTGATGACATTGTTTGCTGTAGGGAGAAACCTTAGAAATGATAAGTGCGAGACGTGCTCTCATCTGGTATCCTGAATGGATTGATCTCGGCTAGACTCATGAGCACTGGATCACATGATCTCAACAGTAGAAGCCTGAGTAGTTGGTGAGATGACTAGTTGAAGAGATGATGGATCAGTGAATGACCGTTTGCTTGGATGTCCACCCTGGTTTACTTATGCTACGATATATGATATGGTTGGAAACGAAGGAAAAGTCTCTATAAAAAAAAAAGAAGAGAAAAATAGGCCGCCTATAACCGATAAGCGTGAAGCTACCCATGGGCGAGTATTAGGACCACCATGAGGAGAAATGCTACCTTAAAGGGTAGGTGTGTCAAAAAAAAAAAAAAAGAAAAGAATGAAAAGAAAGAGACAAGAGCAAAATGCAACAGACAATATCATATTGAGTATGCCGAAGTAATCACAGAATGTGATCAACACATCCAGGTTGGTTAGACCCACTGGTCCGATTCTCTAAAGCGAAATCATCAAGTTGGCTAACTTAAGGAATAAGCTGTGAAAGATCTTTGGCACACACACACTTGGAGTCTAGCTCAGATCATTCACTCAGACGGTCAGATTTGAGTTGTATTGAGTACTTTAAAGGTTCTCAGGTTTCGACGCAAAGCATTCATTGAGGACAAAAGTATGTCCAACTATCAAGATTCTCTCATGAGATGCAATATGACATTCTGGGGGCGAGGTCCACACCATTATTATCAGTTTCGCTGGGTATGGCATTCCAAGGGCGAGGCCCACACCATCAACATCAGCCTTGCCGGGTATGGCACTCTGGGGGCGAGGCCCACATCAACATCAATATCAATTTTTGGAATGAATCTGAGAATGAATCTCAGCTTTGGAATGAATCCGGGGAATGAATCTCTCAGTTTGGAATGAATCCAGAGAATGAATCTCTTAGAATTTGGAATGAATCCAGGGAATGAATCTCTCAGAATTTGGAATGAATCCAGAGAATGAATCTCTCAGAATGTGGAATGAATCCAGGGAATGAATCTCTCAGAATTTGGAATGAATCCAGGGAATGAATCTCTCAGAATTTGGAATGAATCCAGGGAATGAATCTCTCAGAATTTGGAATGAATCCAGGGAATGAATATCTCAGAATTTGGAATGAATCCAGGGAATGAATCTCTCAGAATTTGGAATGAATCTAGGGAATGAATCTCTCAGAATTTGGAATGAATCCAGGGAATGAATCTCTCAGAATTTGGAATGAATCCAGGGAATGAATCTCTCAGAATTTGGAATGAATCCAGGGAATGAATCTCTCAGAATTTGGAATGAATCCAGAGAATGAATCTCTCAGAATGTGGAATGAATCCAGAGAATGAATCTCTCAGCATTTGGAATGAATCTGGGGAATGAATCTCTCAGTTTGGAATGAATCCAGGGAATGAATCTCTCAGAAATTGGAATGAATCCAGGGAATGAATCTCTCAGAATTTGGAATGAATCTAGGGAATGAATCTCTCAGAATTTGGAATGAATCCAGAGAATGAATCTCTCAGCATTTGGAATGAATCCGGGGAATGAATCTCTCAGTTTGGAATGAATCCGGGGAATGAATCTCTCAGTTTGGAATGAATCCGGGGAATGAATCTCTCAGTTTGGAATGAATCCGGGGAATGAATCTCTCAGAAATTGGAATGAATCCAGGGAATGAATCTCTCAGAATTTGGAATGAATCCAGGAATGAATCTCTCAGTTGGAATGAATCCGGGGAATGAATCTCTCAGAATTGGAATGAATCCAGTAATGAATCCGGGGAATGAATCCCATGGTCAAGGCCAATATCAGCAGAGTTTCGGAGTGAATTCGGGAATGAATCTCAGGGCTAAGGTCCACACCGTCAGAGTTTTGGAAGGAATCCAGGAACGAATCCCAGGTTATTATGAAGTGTTGTGGACTACCGTGAAGAATTGTGGACTACTGCGACACCCTAGGTACGGGGTTTAGTACCATCGAACCAACCCAGCAGGCGGACCGGGTGACAGCTGGCGAGCCAGGTAAGTAAAAATGCATTGCACATACTTTGATAGGATTGTCATTGTCACACACTGAACAAATCCCATCAAAGTGGGGGCGACTGTAGGCATTGCATTTTTGCATACCAAACCCGATGAGGAGTCTTATAAGGAGGCACCGCCTTTTAGTCGTGGAGTTCGCGGAAAGCGGTCGAAGGAAAGGTGAAGTCAAGAGATAATACATTTCAGAATTAATTCGCTATGTTCGCTCAGAGTTTGCTTGCTGAATGTTCATTTCAAAGCGTGTCTACAACCCGAAAATCACCGCAGACCCTTCCAAGCCCACCTAGACACCCAAATCCGCATCCAAAGCCCATTAAATCAAAACCAACCAAACATCAAGCCCACCACCCTTGAGGCCCACGACCATGACACCAAATTTCACCCTCCTTGCACTATTCCAATATGATTTACCCTTCTACCAATTCACTTTAACCTTTGACCTCACCTTTTACCTTGGTATCAATTTTCCAAACCATTTATTATACCAACCCTACACCATTTAATAGCCTCCCTCACCAAGTCAAGCATCTCCCCCACATCATTAACTCCCTAAACCCCACGTCCAAGACCTTATAACACTCCTTTTATTTATTTTCAACATCATTAATATCCATCTTTAGACATTTTCAACAAGCCATCACAATTACATCAACTTACCTTCCTTTGTCAACAAAGTTTGCCTACCAAATTAATGCCATTCAACATCACCTTGCCAACCTAAAAAATGCACTCCAATTGCCTATATAAGCACACATTTTTCGGCCTTGGAGGGGCTAGCACATATCAAGATACATCAAGTACAAATCAAGCATTCACCAAGCATTTTAGGAGAACAAAACAACCACATCATCTCCCTTAGAAGTGACGCCACTGTTGCCTATTTCCATGCCATTCACTGCTTCCTTTGAGACTTGAAGTCACGCCCAAGCCCTTCCATTCACTGCCTCTGATCATTTCAAGCATTCATCCAACCCCTAGCCCTCACATCTTCGCACATAAAGCATCCATTTGGCCTCCCCTCACTGCCCTTGCATCCAACACGCAAAACAGCCCCTATTTCACGCAAAAACAGTCCACCAAACAACCCATTGTCACGCCCAATTTAGCCCCTGGAATTTGTGCTCAAATTACCCTAATTTTAGCCCCCAAACCAGTGCACAAACTGCCTTAAACACTCTCCAAAATTCGCCGAAAAATAGCAGCTCAAAAGCCCTCAAAACAGTCCCCAAAGTCACCAAAACAGTGAGTAAAAACTGCACTTGAAGATCCTTGAATAAACCAAGCAAACGGCAGTCCAATACCCCTCAAAATTCACCAAAACAGCCCATAATTCACTGCCAACCAGTGAGCCAAGTGTGGAGACCTGAAACGCAGCGAAAGCGGACTCAAAACAGCGAGCGAAGCGGCAAAGCAGTGAGCAAAACACTAAAACAGCGAACCAGCGTGATCGTGGTGATTTAGCCTTTCCGACGGCCGTGTAACGCGTCTCCGAGCAACGACAAAAAAGGTTAGACCTGAGGGTTTATATTACAGAATTTTCTCACATAAAATAATGATTTAAAAATGTATTTTATGGTATTTTAGCATGAGTAGTTAACTTGGCATGTTGTTGGAATTGGCTCACATGAAATAATGGCTTAAAAAAAATGTATTTCATGTGTTTAATGTGTTCAATTATTTTAGTATGTTGTGTTAAATTTATTTACATAAAATAATGATTTAGGAAATGTATTTTTATGTGAATGATTAGATTGGCATGTCATTTAGGATTAATTCACATGAAATAATGACTTAGGATGGTTATTTGAGCATGTTATTTAGAATTAGTTTGCATGAAATAATGAATTAGTATATGATGTGATTTCGGGGTGAATGAAATATGTGTTCTTTCTTGTGGTATATCGGATGGAAACTCGGACATAAATTCCATAGCCGAATCCGAATGGACGGTATTATGGTTTGCACTCGGGATACAATGCCCCGTACCACTCGAAAGATTCGTGTATTTCATTTCATCCAACTTGTATTTGAGCATGATTAGGCTAGTAGAATGTTATTTTGTTTCAAGCATGTTTTAGTTATTTACCTTTTGTATTAGGAATTTAAATTAAGGCATGTTTAGATTACTATGTATGTAGCATGTTTGATGTGTGATGTCGGATGTTTGCCGTTATGAAAAGTTTACTGTTGAAGCATGCAAACCTAGAATTTAGAATATTTTGACCAACATGAATGTTGAGTAGACTTGGTTAATATTGCACAAATCCATTCATTACAAACGACATAAGTAAGGGACCATTCCGAACCCAACGGTTTGAGGTCTTCCCTTGCGAGGGGTGAGTGCGGCCTTAAATCATTTTTCCGGTTCACACCGGGTGGCGACTCCATTATTCTCCGGTTTAGTCCCCCGTGGGCTACTCCGTACTCCCAACTAGGCCCTGAGTCTAGAACAACATGCGTCGTCCAGTTTCTGTGTCCTACAGTCTGGCGACTCTACTGGGGATAGAGAATCGGCCTCGAAATATTAGGTAGGCCAAAGACAATTAATTTGATACCAAACTTTGTTGAAAGGTGGCATATAATTGTGATATCTTTGTTGAAAATGATCAAAGGTTGTGATATAATTGTGATCTTTGTTGACAATAAAAGAAAGGTGATGGAAAATGAAGAAAAGAAGATGAAATGGTCATGGGCGTGGGGTTTCATCATAAATGGTGTAGGGTTGTCTTAATAAATTCCTTGGAAAGTTTGTTGAAAATGAAGGTTATGGTAAGTTTGAAGTCAAATGTGTAAATAGGCTTGGTAGAAGGGTAAATCTTGTTTGAATAGTGGATGTGGGGTGAAATTTGTGCGTTGGGCATGGGTTCATGCTTAGTTGGCTTTGTGTTTGATTTGTCTTGGTTTTATGGGCTTTGGATGGGGATTTAGGTGTTTAGGTGGGCTTGGAAGGGTTTGCGGTGATTTTGGGCCAAAGGTATGCCTCGAAACGAAGATTCAATAAGCGAACTCCGAGCGATTTTAGCGAATCAAAACCAATAATATGTCAATTCTTGACTTTTCCTTTCCGACGACCATTGTCCATGACTGTCACGACTTAAAAGGTGGTGCCTCCTTACGAGACTCATCATTGGGCTCGGTATGCAAAAATGCAATGCCTACAACAGGATCTATATCAGGCGTAGTATACATAGTATTGTGTATGTCGATCCAGTATCAGACTGTCACGTGCTAGGCCTGGGGCTGGAGTTGTGTCTTCCCCGTACGAAACACATGTCGGATGTCTGGTAACTAGTCTCTATAATTGGATATACATGACCTTGTCATAATAACCCGATGGCTGCAACACTTAAGAATACTAATACCGTATCATGCGTGACATCATCTCCACTATGACTGGAGTGATACTTCCGTCTTGACATCACACCCAATACACTACGATTCTCAATATACCCAGCATTGGCGTACACAGAACCTGTTAAAGTCCTGGACGACCTCAACAAAAGTATATTGATTGTCGCAAATATTAGCGGTGCAAGTCTCAGGTTAAGATCAAATACATCTACCCTGATGTCGGACTCCCATAGACACACAGTCATACTACCAATGGGATTCCGTGGGGGGTCTATCCTGAGCGAAGCTGTTTCCCGTACCATCGGTGAAACACAACCTCATACCGCACTTGCATAAGTATCCAATACTTAAATATATGAGAACTATGCCCGTTATGCCCTCACAACGTGCACAAGTGCAATACTAGTCTTTTATGCATTTATCGATGTCCAATCTCGATAATACTCTGACTAGGGATATTTAGTGATTAATCCTTCGTGGATTGATACTGTTTCATATCTTTCTCAATCCAGGAACTAATCACAGGGACCTCTCATCATTTATTTATCTAAGGTGATCTAATCACAAATGATAAGAGATCAATTTCCTTTTGTCACATAGTTAATTTATACAACAACACCATGATCTGTACAAATAGTGACGCTATGGGTCATAATTGTCCAACAATCTCCCACTGCAAGTCACTCGAGTGTCTTACACCCGAACTATGTACGGTTCGCTCAAACCGCTGAGAAAATGCTTTCGTGCACATGTATTACTTCTACCCGTTACACTACACTTCCAAAGAAACCTCATTTACATTGAGGGGAATAGGTGAGAAGAGAATACAAAGAGTAACGAGGTAATAAGGCTGGACACGCAGGTCCAATTTAATAAATCAAATTTATTACAACAATTTCCAAAATTGCCCCACCCATCTAATATCCATCTGATATACATTATTCATGCATCGCAACCATGTATTCACAAAAGCATGTTATCAATCAATCTAATCCAATTAATTAATCTGATATTAGTGACCATCCAATGTTCAAACAATGATTTGATTTTGCGCGAGTCAAACTCGTTTTGTGAATAAGTACTCAAAGTATGAATTCTCGAATCAAATTAAACTACAAAATTAAATCCAATTCAATTTGTATTTAATACTAATTCGCTATATAATTCCAAATTAAATATCACACTTTCTTACGAACCTTTACGACTTAAATTCCAAATTTAATCGTTACGGGTCTCAAAGCCCGATTAACATCCAATGTCATACAATTAAAGTCTAATGGACTTTCAATTAATTTCTTAAGGCGTGGGTTTCGGCAACCAAAGCCCAATTAAGGAATCACCCTAAATGCCAAGAAACCAATTTAGGCCCAATTAAACTTTAAAGGTTCATAAGTTGCATTTGGGCTTAACGGAAGTGGTTTTGGGCCCAAATGGATCCAATCCATTTTGCCTAAACCTAACTTTGTACAACAAAGCCCAACAAGCCCAATTACAACATCACAAGCCCAAATCCAATTCAAGCCCAATTAATTAAATCATAAAGTCCAATTTCATAATCTAATTAATTCAAAAGTGTATAACATATTCAATTAACCAATTTAATATTTCCAAAATATTAATTTGTCCAATTAATCATGCTTGTTATGATCATCACATGTCCAACACATTTTGATCAAAAAATCAAACCCAAACATGCTCAAAGTCTCGGCCGAGATTTCTCTGCGAATCGGAAACGGGACGAAAGTCGCTGTTTCGACCGTAGATACCTAAGTTTAGGAACTACCCTTTGGGTAGGTACTTGAATTAGGAAGTGTTATTTTGTAACTAGTTTGACTAGAGACATTATCTCTATATCAGTGTTTAATCCAATGCGGATAAAACCTTTATATTCTAGAACACTAAGTGTTTCATTATATAAAGATGATACTGAGATAAATACATTAGATGTAAATAACAGAATTTATATTTTGAATATAAATAAAATCTCAACATAAAAAATGACAAATAAATAGCTCAAGTAGATTTGATCAATAGAGACTTATTTATGGTATTGTTGTCTAGGACACAATTAAACAAGACTCGTATATCCACACTTTTGAAGAGTGGGTACTAGGACTAATTTGACTATTCAAATAAGGTCTGCGAATCTAGTTTATTAGGTAAAATACCTAAAATACTATTTACTTGGTAATAGTAAAAGGGCCACCGATCAGTTAGCCCTATTCAGGGTGAAGTAAGTGGGCCCATATCTAGCTAGGCTAGATGTGAACATGAATATTTCGTGACCTTAACGGATGTGGCATCACGTTGTGGTTATGTGTTTCTTTTGAAGAACACAGATCAGAAACTATTGAAGTTTCGACACGAAGTAAATAAACAGATCGGCTATAGTATTATTCCGCCACGATAAGACCGTAGTGGAAAATACTTAAGCAGTAAGTTTCATACGTAAATGAAAGAGTACGGTATTCTTTCATATGAGGACTCCTCCCGGGACACATCAGTTAGACGGTGTGTCTGAACTAAAACCAAATTTTGTTGGACATGATAAGGTTTATCACTAGTTGCTCTGAGCTACTGTTTCCTTCAATATGATATGTATTAACAGTGCAAAACTTATTTAGAATAAGGTTCCATATAAATCTGTTTGACAGATATCATATAGGATATGAACAGGAAAGAAACGGGGTTTCTCATTCCTGATAATTTGGGTATGTCAGGCATAACGTTTGGATGATACCAAACTAATAGACCCAAATTGGATAAGTGCCAATATAGGTTATCCTAAAGGAAACCTTAAGTATAATACTTGTAAATCTCACATGAGAACAATGTGATTGTTGCTCACAATGCGGTTTTCCTGAGAGGAATACCGATATGCAGTGGTAAGTGGAAGGATAGTGATACTCGATGAAAATCGGAGTAATACTGTTCAAGGCACGAAGTCCTTAATGGAACACAAATAGTTCATCTATGATGAATCTATAACATTAATCTTCAAATACACAAGAAACTAGTAGATCAGAAAGAGTCAGAAAACAACCTAGGGTGTGGGTTTCTGATCTCACCCCATAAAGATGTCAATCTTATGGAGGTGTACCATCCTACTACGTTTTAAGGAAGTGATACGAGGTATCGACTCCCTATTATGGCAAAGTGCCATGAGTCCGAAATGGATTCCATGTATAACAACTATGTTTGGATACTAGTTGTTGTAACCACAAAGCATTGTGCCTATTGGTACTATAAACGTCTTCAAGGAAGACATGCATGGAAGGCAACATACCAACGTACAAAGCTGGGCTTTTGATGGAAAGGTATCGTTATCAACATTGTGTTAATAACGGTTCAACCTTTTATCTGTTGCCATGGTAAATCCATTTTGAAGATGCTTGAAGATAACTGTATATTTCATTTATGAAATGTGTCAGTTATAGATCAAAATCGCTTTCCTGAAAAGGAAACCTTTTGGAGGATGTTTACAACATCCTGACGATTTTGTATAACCGACAAACTAGGTTTGCGGGTTATTCGATCCATGTTTGGATTAATGCAAGCATAAGGTTCTTGGAACTGTCGTTTTGAAATAATCATAATGGTTTATGATTTGACTCAAAACGAAATAATTCTTGTGTATATAAGGAGGTTAGTGGGAGAGCACACTGACAGTGAAATTCCTATAAAGCTATTGTTGAAAGCTTGGCTTTCAATAGAAATTCTCCGTAGAATTCTGGGTAGTAACAACCTTTATTCAAGGAATAAAGATCTACTGGTATAGATTTGGAGTTGTTAACACTCTCTGGGAAATTGTACATTTAAAATGTACTTGATAGGATGTCTCATACGCTTCGAGCATATGGAGTCACGATCAGGTCAATCCAAGTGATAGTCATTGGATTAAAGATTAAGAACATCTGTTAGTATCTGAGAGAACTAAAGATGTTGTCTTAAACTATGGAGAAGGAAAAATTGAAGTGAATGGGATCACTGCTGCAAGTTTCCAAACAGTTAAATACTGTGGTACTATAAAGTTTGAATAACGGAACACTGAGCTGGAAATATTCCGAGCAAGATAACTGTTGCCGAATAAACAACAAATGCGGATTATTGCTGCAGCTGAGGCAGCAATAGAAGCCATTTGGATCGATAATAATTCTAATTAGATTAGATATAGTTCTGTTAGCGGCTGAGCTAGGCGTCAGCACAGGCTAAGGAATTAAAGGTCTCATCGACGATCCAGATATATACTTCTATTCATCTGATTCGTTCGGATCATACATCGTGGCGATGTGATGATCGTATAAATCACGTCAAACGATAATCAAACAAGTCCGCTGACGAAAACCTTTCCTCAGCAATTTGAGCGAACCGTACATAGTTCGGGTGTGGGACACTTGAGTGACTGGCTATGTGCCAAGTGGGAGATTGTTGGATAATATGACCCATAGCGTCACTATTTGTACAAATCATGGTGTTGTTGTACAAATTAACTATGTGACAAGGAAATTGCACTCTCATCATTTGTGATTAGATCACCATAGATATATAAATGAAGAGAGGTCCCTATGATTAGTTCCTGGATTGAGAATGATATGAGACAGTATCAGTCCCCGAAGGATTAATCATTAAATATCCCTAGCCGGAGTATTATCGAGACTGGACATCGATAATGCGGAATAGGCTAGTATTGCACTTGTGCGCGTTGTGAGGGCACAACGACATAGTTCTCATATACATAAGTATAGGATACTTATGCAAGTGCGATAGGAGGTTGTGTTTCACCGATGGTACGGGAAACAGCTTCGCTCTGGATAGACCCCTCGGAATCCCATTGGTATAATGACTATGTGTCTATGGAGGCCGAAATCAAGGTAGGTGTGTATAGTCTTAACCTGAGACTTACATCGCTAATACTACGATAATCGATAGACTTTGGTCTTGGTGTGCAGGGCTTTAACCGGTTCTGTGTACACCACTTCTGGGTTTATCAGAGAGTCGTAGTGTATCTGGTGTGATGTCAAGACGGAAGTATCACTTCAGTCATATTGGAGATGATGTCACGCAGGATACGGTACTAGTGCTCTTGAGTGTTGTGCAACCAATCGGGATATTGTGACCAGGTCATGAATATCCGATTATAGAGACTATGTTACCAGACATCCGACATGTGCTTCGGACGGGGCAGACACTTATCCAGCCTCAGCCCTAGCACGTGACTATCCGATACTGGACCGATATACACAATACAATGGTATACTACGCTTGATACAGATCTTAATATTCTTAGATGAATATGACCGGAGAATTTGGTAGACATCGTGCTTTGCTAGGAGTCGACCTTGTCTCGTAAATCGGTAGAACGTAGTACTTGGTACGTATGTGATTCGGATACTCCGACGACCGTATTTACTGCCAACTAATCCGGGGATCTCATGGGTCGCTTCCCAAAGATTCACCGATGACGTATGACTCGCACTTTTAATTAATCTGGGATTAATTAGATAAGAGAAAAATTAATCTGGGATTAATCGCGGAGATATTTTATCTGGGATAAAATATCATTTAAAGAGAGAGAAACATTAATTTGTAATTAATCGAGGAATTAATATATTTGATATATTAAACGAAATTGGATTTCGACGCGGAATTAAAATTAGATTTTAATTCGGGCGAACGAATTAATTTAGAATTAATTCGTTAACGACGTGAATAATGATTTCGCTTGGCGTAATTATTTAATTGCGAAGAAACGGAAAATTCGTTAATTTGGAATTAGCGAACCCGAGCCCGAGATTATTTGCGAGCGCATTCGTATTTAGAATTTGAGTGCGGCACGTCAAATCAAGCGTCAAATCGCTAGTCGAATCTAGCGTCACATCAAGCGTCAAATCATGTCCCTTTGAGTGATGTGACACTGAGATTGATGGGATTGATTGATTGCTAGTGATGGATGTGATTGGTTAGTCAAAGAGTTTTAAACACTCAAGCTCACATTTGTCATTTGGAATGACAAATTTGCCCATTTGACTTTTTGTTTTTGGTATATGTTTTTGGAAAAACATATTACAAAATAATTAATCACAATTTCTACTTCTCTCTCTCTCTCTCCTCACGCTTTTTCTTTGTTTCTTAGGCAGTGAACTGCCGTGTGTTCAAAGAAAATGGGGAAGCAAGTGTGATTTTATGGTAAAATTGAGAGTGCTAGCACACTCCGAAATCAATACGAAGGTGATAGGGAAGTATACCCATGAGCCGGGAATCACTACCGTGAAGCTTGGAGCTTCAAATCTTGAAGACAAGGGGCGAAATTCACTATTCACAGCAGCCCACTGCCTTGCAAAAGTGAGCAGATTTTGGATTTTTGTTGCCCAAATCGTCTCTCAAC
Source organism: Zanthoxylum bungeanum (assembly GCA_019454045.1). Taxonomy (NCBI): domain Eukaryota; kingdom Viridiplantae; phylum Streptophyta; class Magnoliopsida; order Sapindales; family Rutaceae; genus Zanthoxylum; species Zanthoxylum bungeanum. Next base: position 15,420 of record SKCR01008200.1, on the reverse strand, counting down.
CACTCGATGTAAGTATTCCGCAACTTCGTCGTTGTATTCACTTGTGATTCATGCTTGTATTTTGATCTTGGGACCCTTAGAAAACTCAACAATGGCATCAAGAGCTTGGGTTAAAAGCATGAAAAAGTTAGGGCTTAAAATTTGGGCAAATTTGATTTTGAGCATGATTAATGAAATTGGATTGATTAGTATGCTTAAATGTGTTTTATTGAGGATTGATTGGATCAATTTGTTGAAATAATGTTTGGAACATTTTCCCCCAAATTTTGTACCTTGGCCGAATTTAATAACTATTAAATTGTCTTGGGATTTTTGATTTTTGACAATTGGATGTGTTGGAAATCATTTGGGATGATGATTTAATGTCGATTGCGGAATCAATTGGATTGAATTCGAATCGGATGTAAAATCCCCAAATTGCCAAGTATGTTATAAGCAAGAAATTGGGTAAAATGAATTTGAGCATGTAATTATGAAATTGGATGATTAAGTATGCTTGAATATGTTTTAATTGATAATTGATTGGATCAATTTGATGAAATTATGTTTGGAACAAATTTTCCCAATTTGGATGTGTTGACCGAATAGGTGTGTGCCCTTATTGTCTTGGTATTTTGTTTTTTGATTCATTGGATGACTTGAAAATAATTGGGGATGTTGAATTAATGTTGATTTGTATTCAATTGGATTGGGTTTAAAGTTGGACATTAAAATCCCTTTTGGCCGAGACTTAATGTAGCATGTATATGGGTTTGATTTTAATCAAGATGTGTTGGACATGTGATGATGAAAAGAGCATGATTAATTATATGAATTAATGTTTTAGAAATGTTAATTTGGGTGATTGATCATGATATACACTTTAGGTAATTAATTGCGAAATTGGATTTGTGTAATTTAATTAATTGGGCTAATTTTGGAAATTGAGCTTAAATTGTTGTTATTGGGCTTATTGGGCTTTGTTGTACAAAGTTGGGTTTAGGCCAATGGATTGGATCCAATTGGGCCCAAAACCGCATCCATAAAGCCCAAATGCGACTATTGGACCTTTAAAGTTTAATTGGGCCTAATGGGCCAAGATTGATTTCTAGGCTTATGGGGTAACTCCCGGATTGGATTTTGATTATTCGGTTTGACCCGAGTTGACCAAAATTCCACGCCTTAAGAAATTAATTAAAAGCCCATTAGACTTTAATTAAATTAATATTGGATATTAATTGGGCTTTGAGACCCGTAACGATTAAATTGGAATTTAAGTCGTAAAGGTTCGTAAATAAAGTGTAAGATTTAATTTGGAATTAAATTATGGGATTAGTATTAAATGCATATTAAATTGGATTTAATTATGTAGTTTAATTTGATTCGAGAATTCGTACTTTGAGTACTTATTCGCAAAAACGAGTTTGACTCGAACAAAATCAAATCGTTGTTTGAACATTGGATGATCACTTAATTATCAGATTAATTAATTTGATTAGATTAATTGATAGCATGCTTATGTGAGTGAATACATGGTTGTGATGCATGAATAATGTATATCGGATGGATATAAGATGGGTGGGCAATTTTAGAAATTGTTGTAATAAATTCGATTTATTAAATTGGACCTGCGTGTCCAGCCTTATCACCTTCATTCTCTTTGTATTCTCTTCTCACCTATTCCCCTCAATGTAAATGAGGTTTCTTTAGAAGTGTAGTGTAACGGGTAGAAGTAATACAAGTGCTAGCTTGAGTGAGAAAGGGAGAGATTTGATCTAGGATCAATGTGTTAAGTATCCATCCGCATATCATTATTATTTATTTTCATACTCGCTTTATTATGTATTTAGAATGCATGTTTAAGGGTGTATGATGATGAGACCTTAACAAAGATAATTAAATTAGTAGCCAATTTGCACACGAAAATCCCTCAATAAATATCAAGCGTTTATTTTCCTTCCATTGAGTGATTCTGCTCAAGATCCGAGATTGGCAGGGGTTGTTGGCCAAAGTCAAGCCCTTGTCCGTCGAAGATGTGTTTTAATCACGAGGCTTTGTTCCATATCGGTGTCGTGTCCAAGTTGTGGTTTGTTGGCCAAAGTCAAGACCACTTCTTGTCCATCGACATTGATTACGAAGCTTCCATGTCAATGGGTCCGCGCTTGATTGGGATCACTAGGTTTGTTGTGCCAAAGCCAAGGCCTAGTTGATTAAGAGGAAAAAGGTTAGGGTATATATTCGATATATAGGCATATATTAGATATATGTTTGGGACTTGGATGTCCACCTACTAGATCTAGGAGTTGGATGAGATCCAATTGATCTTCGAGATCTACCTAGTTAATTATCATACAATTTGTTGGCCAAAGTCAAGATTGTGTGATATTTTAACGGGATCCTAGCCCACTAGGAAACACGGTTTCCCGAGTACTCGACAGAGGGTTAGAGGCTCGACGAAAAATAGTGGGAGGCAAGTATTGAATTTGCAATATTCGTTCAATTACTCGCCATACGCGCTCATTCAAATTATTTCGTCGTAATATTAAATGTTAGTTGGACTAATATTTAAATTGTTGTTTTAATAAACAGTTGGACTGTATTATACTTGATTATATATAATTGGATTATATTAATCAATATATTTGAATTAATTAATTTCAGTTTACAGTTGATTTTATAATTGGATTATAGTAATCAATGTAATTGAGGATAATTAATTTGGATTATATTGATTTTATAGTTGGACTATTATAATCATTATAATATATATAGTACCACTAATCGTTGATTAAATAGTTGGACTATTGTAATCAAGATAAAATTGAAAAGTTGGATATTTAAAATATAATCTGGGATTAAAATATTTTAAATGATTTAATTTTCAAATTGGGAATAAATAATATGTTACTTTATTTGATAAAATAACTTATTGTACCTTAAGCCCATAATTAAGCAAATAAGTAGAGCATAAAATCTTTGGAAGATTTATGTGATGATGACTTTAGTACTTAATTTAATATACTTGACATATCCCATAGTGACTACCATTTGGATATGGAAGACACAAATGAATTAAAGAAAGGGCGAGGCTCTAACTTTAAAAATATTTGTCAAAGTTATGTTCACAACTAGTATTGAAATTGGATTTTAAATACTTAGTGTGGTACATAAAATATATGTATTGATGTTCAGAATCCGCTATGAGCTGGATACTGACTTCAAGCCGAGATTTCTCTGCGAATCAGAAACGGGACGAAAGTCGCTGTTTCGACCGTAGATACCTAAGTTTAGGAACTACCTTTGGGTAGGTACTTGAATTAGGAATGTTATTTTGTAACTAGTTAACTAGAGACATTATCTCTATATCAGTGTTTAATCCAATGCGGATAAAACCTTTATATTCTAGAACACTAAGTGTTTCATTATATAAAGATGATACTGAGATAAATACATTAGATGTAAATAACATAATTTATATTTTGAATATAAATAAAATCTCAAACATAAAAAATGACAAATAAATAGCTCAAGTTGATTTGATCAATAGAGACTTATTTGTGGTATTGTTGTCTAGGACACAATTAAACAAGACTCGTATATCCACACTTTTGAAGAGTGGGTACTAGGACTGATTTGACTATTCAAATAAGGTCTGCGAATCTAGTTTATTAGGTAAAATACCTAAAATACTATTTACTTGGTAATAGTAAAAGGGCCACCGATCAGTTAGCCCTATTCATGGTGAAGTAAGTGGGCCCATATCTAGCTAGGCTAGATGTGAACATGAATATTTCATGACCATAACAGATGTGGCATCACGTTGTGGTTATGTGTTTCTTTTGAAGAACACAGATCGGAAACTATTGAAGTTTCGACACGAAGTAAATAAACAGATCGGCTATAGTATTATTCCGCCACGATAAGACCGTAGTGGAAAATACTTAAGCAGTAAGTTTCATACGTAAATGAAAGAGTACGGTATTCTTTCATATGAGGACTCCTCCGGGACACATCAGTTAGACGGTGTGTCTGAACTAAAACCGAATTTTGTTGGACATGATAAGGTTTATCACTAGTGCTCTGAGCTACTGTTTCCTTCAATAGGATATGTATTAACAGTGCAAAACTTATTTAGAATAAGGTTCCATATAAATCTGTTTGACAGATATCATATAGGATATGAACAGGAAAGAAACGGGGTTTCTCATTCCTGATAATTTGGGTATGCCAGGCATAACGTTTGGATGATGACCAAACTAATAGACCCAAATTGGATAAGTGCCAATATAGGTTATCCTAAAGGAAACCTTAAGTATAGTACTTGTAAATCTCACATGAGAACAATGTGATTGTTGCTCACAATGCGGTTTTCCTGAGAGGAATACCGATATGCAGTGGTAAGTGGGAGGATAGTGATACTCGATGAAAATCGGAGTAATACTGTTCAAGGCACGAAGTCCTTAATGGAACACAAATAGTTCATCTATAAGAATCTATACCATTAATCTTCAAATACACAAGAAACTAGTAGATCAGAAAGAGTCAGAAAACAACCTAGGGTGTGGGTTTCTGATCTCACCCCATAAAGATGTCAATCTTATGGAGGTGTACCATCCTACTACGTTTTAAGAAGTGATACGAGGTATCGACTCCCTATTATGGCAAAGTGCCATGAGTCCGAATGGATTCCATGTATAACAACTATGTTTGGATACTAGTTGTTGTAACCACAAGGCATTGTGCCTATTGGTACTATAAACGTCTTCAATGAAGACATGCATGGAAGGCAACATACCAACGTACAAAGCTGGGCTTTTGATGGAAAGGTATCGTTATCAACATTGTGTTAATAACGGTTCAACCTTTTATCTGTTGCCATGGTAAATCTATTTTGAAGATGCTTGAAGATAACTGTATATTTCATTTATGAAATGTGTCAGTTATAGATCAAAATCGCTTTCCTGAAAAGGAAACCTTTTGGAGGATGTTTACAACATCCTGACGATTTTGTATAACCGACAAACTAGGTTTGCGGGTTATTCGATCCATGTTTTGATTAATGCAAAACGATAGTTGTTATAATCATATGGTTTATGATTTGACTCAAAACGAAATAATTCTTGTGTATATATGGAGGTTAGTGGGAGAGCACACTGACAGTGAAATTCCCATAAAGCTATTGTTGAAAGCTTGGCTTTCAATAGAAATTCTCCGTAGAATTCTGGGGAGTAACAACCTTTATTCAAGGAATAAAGATCTACTGGTATAGATTTGGAGTTGTTAACACTCTCTGGGAAATTGTACATTTAAAATGTACTTGATAGGATGTCTCATACGCTTCGAGCATATGGAGTCACGATCAGGTCAATCCAAGTGATAGTCACTGGATTAAAGATTAAGAACATCTGTTAGTATCTGAGAGAACTAAAGATGTTGTCTTAAACTATGGAGAAGGAAAAATTGAAGTGAATGGGATCACTGCTGCAAGTTTCCAAACAGTTAAATACTGTGGTACTATAAAGTTTGAATAACGGAACACTGAGCTGGAAATATTCCGAGCAAGATAACTGTTGCCGAATAAACAACAAATGCGGATTATTGCTGCAGCTGAGGCAGCAATAGAAGCCATTTGGATCGATAATAAATCTAATTAGATTAGATATAGTTCTGTTAGCGGCTGAGCTAGGCGTCAGCACAGTCTAAGGAATTAAAGGTCTCATCGACGATCCAGATATATACTTCTATTCATCTGATTCGTTCGGATCATACATCGTGGCGATGTGATGATCGTACAAATCGCGTCAAACGATAATCAAACAAGTCCGCTAACGAAAACCTTTCCTCAGCAATTTGAGCGAACCGTACATAGTTCGGGTGTGGGACACTTGAGTGACTGGCTATGTGCCAAGTGGGAGATTGTTGGATAATATGACCCATAGCGTCACTATTTGTACAGATCATGGTGTTGTTGTACAAATTATCTATGTGACAAGGAAATTGCACTCTCATCATTTGTGATTAGATCACCATAGATATATAAATGAAGAGAGGTCCCTATGATTAGTTCATGGATTGAGAATGATATGAGACAGTATCAGTCCCCGAAGGATTAATCATTAAATATCCCTAGCCGGAGTATTATCGAGACTGGACATCGATAATGCGGAATAGGCTAGTATTGCACTTGTGCGCGTTGTGAGGGCACAACGACATAGTTCTCATATACATAAGTATAGGATACTTATGCAAGTGCGATAGGAGGTTGTGTTTCACCGATGGTACGGGAAACAGCTTCGCTCTGGATAGACCCCTCGGAATCCCATTGGTATAATGACTATGTGTTTATGGGAGGCCGAAATCAAGGTAGGTATGTATAGTCTTAACCTGAGACTTACATCGCTAATACTTACGATAATCAATAGACTTTGGTCTTGGTGTGCAGGGCTTTAACCGGTTCTGTGTACACCACTTCTGGGTTTATCAGAGAGTCGTAGTGTATCGGGTGTGATGTCAAGACGGAAGTATCACTTCAGTCATATTGGAGATGATGTCACGCAGGATACGGTACTAGTGCTCTTGAGTGTTGCACAACCAATCGGGATATTGTGACCAGGTCATGAATATCCGATTATAGAGACTATGTTACCAGACATCCGACATGTGCTTCGGACGGGGCAGACACTTATCCAGCCCCAGCCCTAACACGTGACTATCCGATACTGGACCGATATACACAATACAATGGTATACTACGCTTGATACAGATCTTAATATTCTTAGATGAATATGACCGGAGAATTTGGTAGACATCGTGCTTTGCTAGGAGTCGACCTTGTCTCGTAAATCAGTAGAACGTAGTACTTGGTACGTACGTGATTCGGATACTCCGACGACCGTATTTACTGCCAACTAATCTGGGGATCTCATGGGTCACTTCCCAAAGATTCACCGATGACGTATGAATCGCACTTTTAATTAATCTGGGATTAATTAGATAAGAGAGAAAATTAATCTGGGATTAATCGCGGAGATATTTTATCTGGGATAAAATATCATTTTAAGAGAGAGAAACATTAATTTGGAATTAATCGAGGAATTAATATATTTGATATATTAAACGAAATTGGATTTCGACGCGGAATTAAAATTAGATTTTAATTCGGGCGAACGAATTAATTTAGAATTAATTCGTTAGCGACGTGAATAATGATTTCGCTTGGCGTAATTATTTAATTGCGACGAAATGGAAAATTCGTTAATTTGGAATTAGCGAACCCGAGCCCGAGATTATTTGCGAGCGCATTCGTATTTAGAATTTGAGTGCGGCACGTCAAATCAAGCATCAAATCGCTAGTCGAATCTAGCATCACATCAAGCGTCAAATCATGTCACTTTGAGTGATGTGACACTTGATTGATTGATGGGATTGATTGATTGCTAGTGATGGATGTGATTGGTTAGTCAAAGAGTGTGAAACACTCAAGCTCACATTTGTCATTTGGAATGACAAATTTGCCCATTTGACTTTTTGCTTTTGGTATATGTTTTTTGGAAAAACATATTACAAAATAATTAATCACAATTTCTACTTCTCTCTCTCTCTCTCCTCACGCATTTTTCTTTGTTTCTTAGGCAGTGAACTGCCGTGTGGTTCAAAGAAAATGGGGAAGCAAGTGTGATTTTATGGTAAAATTGAGAGTGCTAGCACACTCCGAGATCAATGCGAAGGTGATAGGGAAGTATACCCATGAGCCGGGAATCACTACGGTGAAGCTTGGAGCTTCAAATCTTGAAGACAATGGGCGAAATTCACTATTCATAGCAGCCCACTGCCTTGCAAAAGTGAGCAGAATTTTGATTTTTGTTGCCCAAATCGTCTCTCAACCGCTCGATGTAAGTATTCCGCAACTTCGTCGTTGTATTCACTTGTGATTCATGCTTGTATTTTGATCTTGGGACCCTTAGAAAACTCAACACATCACATGTCCAACACATTTTGATCAAAAAATCAAACCCAAACATGCTCAAAGTCTCGGCCAAGATGGGTATTTTATGTTCGATTTGAATTCAATCCAATTAATTCCACAATCGACATTAAATCATCATCCCGAATGATTTCCAACACATCCAATGATCAAAAATCACAATCACCAAGACATTAAAGGGCACTTTAAATTCGGCCAACACCAAAAAATTGGGGAAAAATGTTCCAAACACTTTTTCTTGAAATTGATCCAATCAATCTTCAATTCAACATGATTTAAGCATATCCAAACATCCAATTTAATCAAATCATACTCAAAATCAATTTACCCAATTTTAGGCCCTAAACTTTTTCATGCTCAATCTTAGGCTCTTGATGCCATTGTTGGTTTCTATTAAGGTCCCAAGATAGATTATAAGCATGAAAAATGTGCGAATACAAATCAACGAAGTTACAGAATACTTACATCGATCGGTTGAGCGACGCGGAGACGAACAAAACCATTTTCTTCTCCCTTTGGGCTGCTTGGCAGTGAGTAGAATTTCAGCTCACTGTTTCAGCTTTGGTCCTCCTTGAACAAGCTCCAAGCTTCGTCAAACGATTCCCGGCTTATAGGTGGACTTCCCTATCACCTTCATAAGTCTCTCGGAGTGCTAGCTCTTGAGATTTTTGCCACAAAAATCACACTTTAAGCTTCCCTATCTCATGTTTTTTAGACAAAACCAGTAAGCTTTTTGCCCCTTGGGCGTAAGGGTGAGAGAGATGAGAGGAAGTGAGAATTGTTTGGTTAATTTCAAAATTTGTGTATCTTATACACACATTTTAATTTCAAATGAATTTGGAATGAATTTGGCCTTTCAAAAGTCAAACAATTAAAGGCTCCAACCACTAACATCAACTCACATCAATTCATCAATCATGAATAGTGACTTGTGTCAATCACTCAAAGTGAAAGACATCTATCACTTGATTGACGCAAGATGTGACACTAGATGCAACTAGCGATTTGACGCTTGATTTGACTTACGTGCCGTACTCGAATTCGAAAAACGAATGCACTCGCAAATAATCTCGGGCTCGAGTTCGCTAATTCCAAATTAACGAATTTTCCGTCGTGACGTAATTAAATGATTATGCCTAGCAAAATCACTATTCACATCGCTAATGAATTAATTCTAAATTAACTCGTTTGCCCGAATTAAAATCTAATTTTAATTCCGCGTCGAAATATAATTCCTTATAATATATCGAATATATTATTTTATCCGATTAATTCCAAATTAATCGATCTCTCCATTAGACGATATTTTATACCAGATAAAATATCTCCGTAATTAATCCCAGATTAATTTTCTCTCTCATCGAATTAATCCCAGATTAATTAAAGTGCGAGTCATACGTCATCAGTGAATCTTTGGGAAGCGACCCATGAGATCCCCGTATATGTTGGCAGTAAATACGGTCGTCGGACTATCCGAAAACGTACGTACCTAGTACTACGATCTTACTGATTTACAAGACAAGGTTGGCTTCTAGCAAAGCACCATGCCTACCCAATTCTCCGGAAATATCCTTACAGGAATATAGGATCTATATCAGGCATAGTATATATAGTATCGTGTATGTCGATCTAGTATTGGACTGTCACGTGTTAGGCCTAAGGCTGGAGTTGTGTCTGCCCCGTACGAAGCACATGTCGGATGTCTGGTAACTAGTCTCTATAATCGGATATACATGACCTTGTCATAATATCCCGATGGCTGCAACACTTAAGAGTACTAATACCGTATCCTGCGTGACATCATCTCCACTATGACTGGAGTGATACTTCCATCTTGACATCACACCCAATACACTACGATTCTCAATATACCCAGCATTGGCGTACACAGAACCTGTTAAAGTCCTGGACGACCTCAACCAAAGTATATTGATTGTCGCAAATATTAGCGGTGCAAGTCTCAGGTTAAGACCAAATACACCTACCCTGATGTCGGACTCCCATAGACACACAGTCATACTACCAATGGGATTCCGATGGGGGTCTATCCAGAGCGAAGCTGTTTCCCGTACCATATGTGAAACACAACCTCCTTCCGCTCTTGCATAAATATATTAGAACTATGCCCGTTATGCCCTCACAACGTTCATAAGTGCAATACTAGTCTTTTACGCATTTATCGATGTCCAATCTCGATAATACTCTGACTAGGGATATTTAGTGATTAATCATTCGTGGATTGATAATGTCTCATATCTTTCTCAATCCAGGAACTAATCACAGGGACCTCTTATCATTTATATATCTGAGGTGATCTAATCACAAATGATAAGAGAGCAATTTCCTTTTGTCACATAGTTAATTTGTACAACAACACCATGATCTGTACAAATAGTGACGCTATGGGTCATAATTGTCCAACAATCTCCCACTTGGCCTATAGCCAGTCACGCGAGTGTCTTACACCCGAACTATGTACGGTTCGCTCAAACTGTTGAGAAAATGCTTTCGTCAGTGGATTTACATGATTATCGTCTGATACGATTTATTCGATCATCACATCGCCATGATGTATGATCCGAACGAATCAGATGAATAATTGAAGTATATATCTGGATCGTTGATGAGACCATTAATTCTTTAGCCTGTGCTGACGCCTAGCTCAGCTGCTAACAGAATTATATCTAATCTAATTAGATTTATTTAGATCCAAATGGCTTCTATTGTTGCCTCAGATGCAGCAATAATCTGCATTTGTTGTTTATTCGGTAAGAGTATCTTGCTTGGAAGATTTCCAGCTCACTGTACCGTTATTCAAACTTTATAGTACCGTTTTACGACTTATAGCCGTTTTATCATTTATGAAACTTGCAACAGTGATCCCAGTCACTTCAAGTTCTCTATCTCCATAGTTCAAGACAACATCCTTAGTTATTTAAGATACTAACGGATGTTCTTAACATCAATCCAGTGACTATCACCTGGGTTGGCCTGTTTGTGACTCCATATGATCAAATCATATGAGACACCAGGTCACGTACATATATTTCAATGTACGAGTTCTCGGAGAGTCTTAACAACTTTAAATCTATCGCAGTAGATCTTTATTCCTAGAATAAAGGTTGTTACTCCCAAGAATTCTACGGAGAATTTTTCTCGAAAGCCAAGCTTTCACCGATTGTTTTATGGGAATGTCATTTCCAAGAAATGATATATATTTTCATTATTTATAGGACAGCCATAGTCAGTGTGCTCCCACTAACCTCCTTATATACACAAGAATCATTTTGTTTTGAATTAAAGCATAAACCATTATGATTACATCAAAACGATAATTCCAAGAACCTAATGCTTGCTTCAATCCCTCTATGGATTGAATAACCTGCAAACCTTGTTTGCTAGTTTTGATACGATAAAACCGTCAAGATGTTGAAAACATCCTCCAAAAGGTTTCCGTTTAAGGAAAGCAATTTTGACATTCAACTGACACATTTCATAAATGAAATATGCAGCATCAGCAAGCATTATCCAAATGGATTTACCATGGCAACAGGTAAAAGGTTTCGTCGTAATCAACACAATGTTGATAACGATACCTTTTGCTAAAAGCCTAGCTTAGTACGTTGGTATGTTACCTTTCATGTATGTCTTCCTTGAAGACTTATATAGTACCAATTAGGCACAATGCCTTATGGTACAACAACTAGTGTCTAAACATAGTTGGTATAGATGAAATCCATGTCGGATTCATGGCACTTTGCCATGATAGGGAGTCGATACCTTGTATCACTTCCTCATACGTAGTCAGTTAGTATTCCCAAAAAGATTCACATCTTTATGGGGTGAGATCAGAAACCCATACCCAAGGTTGTTTTCTGACTCTCTCCGACCTACGCGGTTCTTGTGTATTCGAAGATTACTGGTACAGTTTCATCCTTGATGAACTATTGGTGTTCCATTAAGGATTTCGTGCCTTGAACAGTATTACTCAAATTTTCATCGAGTTTTTCTATCCTCCCACTTATCACTGCATATCGGTATTCCTCTTAGGAGAACCGCATGGCGAGCAACAATCTAATTGTTCTCTTGTGGGATGTATAAGTACTATACTTTGGTTTCCCTTGGATAACCAACAATTTGGCACTTATCCAATTTGGGCTATAGTTTGGAATTATCCAAACATATGCCTAGCATACCCAAATTATTAGGAATGAGAAACCCGATTTCTTTCCCGTTCATATCTAATATGAAGTCTGTCAAACAGATTTATATGGAACCTTATTCAAAATAAGTATTGCACTGTTAAATGCTTATCCCTCTGAAGGAAAATGGTAGCTCAGAGTGACTCATGATTAAGTTTATTATGTCCAACAAAATTCAGTTACTCAGTTCGGACACACCGTTAAAATGACGTGTTCCGAGAAGAGTCCTCTTTTTGAAAGAATACTATACTCTTTCAAGTATATTAGAAACTTATTGCTTAAGTATTTTCCATCATGGTATGACCGTGACGATTTAGTACTTTGGCCGATCTGTTTGTCTATTTCGTGTCGAAACTTTAAAAGTTTCTAATTTATGTTTCAAAGAGACACATAACCATAACACGATGCCACATCCGTAAGGTCACGAAATATTCACATCCACCTTTAGCCTAGCTAGACATGGGCCCACTACTTCACTATGAACTAGGGCTAACAGATCAGTGGCATTTATACTTTTACCATGTAAATAGTGTTTTAGGCACTTTGCCCAATAAACTAGATTCGTAGACTTTATTTGATTGGAATAAAAACAGTCCGAGTACCCACTCTTCAAAAGCGTGGATATACGAGTCTTGTTTGATTGTGTCCAAGACAACAATGCCACAAATTAGTTTCTTCTGATCAAATCAGTTCGAGCTATTTGATTGTCATTATATGTTGAGATTTTAATTTATAGTCAAAATATAAATTCTGTCATTCACATCTAATGTGTTTATCTTAATATCATCTTTATAAAATAAAACACTTTAGTGTTCTAGAATATAAAAGTTCACCCGCAACGGGTCAAACACTGATATAGAGATAATGTTTCTAGTCAAACTAGTTACATTATAACAGTTTGCAAATTTAGGTATACACCCGAGGCTAGTTCCTAAACTTAGGTATCTATTGTTAAAACAGCGACTTTCGTCCCATTTATTTCGAAACAAGTTAATTTTTGTTTATTTCATTTTGATTGAATTATTTAATTTGTGAATTCTCCATAATACTCACTAAAATGAATCTTCATATGCTCATTTGACAGGTATTATCAACATGCATAGTAACATACAGACATGAGCTGTAATTGTAATTGAAAAGCTTGTAATATTCCGTGCTCTACTTTAATTGGAGGAAACATCTATTAATAGTTATGGAATAAAAAAAAAATTCATTTCTGATAAAAAAAAATAAAGTATCTAAGATCCGGGTTATTAAGTCCGTAAGGGTGTTTTAACACCTAGTGCCCTAAAACCAACTGGTTTGGGAGTCATTGGCCCAAAGCTCGTTACATGGATCAAAGATACTGCAAAATATATATATTTGAAGTCTGAGTAATTAAGTTCGTAAGGGTGTCTTAACACCTGGTGCCCTAAAGCCAACTGGTTTGGGAGTCACCGACCCAAAGCTCGCTACATAGACAAAAGGTATTGTATATAAATAAAAAGTCAAAATTCAGAAAAATCAAAGAAAAAAATCAGAAAAATCAAAAAAATTATTCCATTGCTACAAAAAGGTGTGAAATCTGATAGAACTTTATGACAAAAATATTACTCTCTTATCAACTGCACTTATGACTGTTGTGGGCAAAAATGAGTTGTTTAATATTATGTTGGCTGTGTGTATATGAAGATGGTAAAAATAATCAGAGAATTTACTTATTTAGTAATTTAGAAAGAAACAAAACAACTAGAAACTTGTAGTAGAAGTTTCACCTGATTAGTTACTATCTTCTTTATTCTCTTTTCTCTTGTCTTTTTGCTTTTGTGTGCATTAGTTTTACTGCCTTTTTACTTTTGTAAAATGTTTGTGGGTATCATTGCTGTAAACCCTCACGAGACTATAACTCGTCCACTAGGGACACCTAGGGGTTTAAAGGCTTGTTGCATACGCTAAATGCAACCGTGATCCCTACGAAAGTGGCTTAGTTTAATTTTAATTTTATTTTGTTGTTTTGCTCGAGGACTAGCAAAATCTTAGGTTGGGGGTGTGATGAGCGGAAAATATATCAATATTTACCGCCCCTTTTACTTAATATTTTGTTTAGTTTCTCGGGTTTGATGAACGTTTTGATATGTTTTATTTTATTTTGCAGATAAATAATATCGGGACTCAATGAAATCATTTAGGACGAAATGTGGATCAAATAAGGGCAATTATTGGACTTGATATATTAATTTTGGAGATTGAAAACTTGAAAGGGCGTTTGACGAAGTGCAGTTTTGGAAATTCCAGTTTTGCGCATCTGTCATACTTTGGGCATAACTTTCTACTCAGATATCGGATTGAGCTGATTAAACTTCCAGATTAAGAAGACTCAAAGATCTACAACTGTGAAAGAGAAAATATTTTAATTCTGATGATTTCATGACCGAAATTGATGAACCATCCAGAAGTGTGTGGAGTGTAATTATTAAAAGTCATATCAATCATTTTCAAAGCAAAATATTAATTAATAAATAATTAATAAAAATTATCAAATCACCACCAAACAAGATAAGCAATTAGTGAGCAATTATGGATTTGGTGGAGTAATTAGTGGAGAAGAAATTAATAATGGATTTGGTGGAGAAATTGATTGATGATTTGATGGTGGCAAAATTTTGCCTATAAATACCAAGCCATTTCATTTGTAAAATTCATACTTTCTTCTTTGAAATCCTTAATGAAAAAAATAAAAAGATTGTATCTAGTTTGTTTATTTTTAGTTTTCAGTAATTAATTTTCAATTTCGCACTTTCTTTTCTTTACTTTTCAGTTTTACTTTCCGTAATTTACTTTTACGCATAACACTTTCCTTTCTTTACTTTTTCAGTTTTTATTTTTCAACCATGAGGAGGTAACTTCCCTCTGCCAAAGTGAAAGGTAATTCTTTTACTGTTACTATCTTAGATAATCTCCCTCAGACACAACATATTCACTATTCTAAAATTTGACTTAAAAAGGAATACCGCTATATTGGTCGGTGGGCTATTTAATTTAAACTGTTAAACCTGAATAAGCAAGGATACCGCCAGATTGGATTGGTCGGTGGTAATTTATTTTGGTTCCGCCTTTATGGCTGGTTATTTCTTTATCGCCTACTGGCAGGTTCATGGACAAATTTTACCGCCTTTATGGCTGGTCGGACTTAACTTGACTTAATCAGGGTACCGCCTATATGGTCGGTTGGTTTTAATCTCACAAGTGATTATGTTATACTAAGGGAGATATCT
>SKCR01008199.1:0-31899 GCA_019454045.1 Zanthoxylum bungeanum | reverse complement strand
AGAACCCTAACCGAACCGGTCAGGTTTCCGGTTCGGTTCCGGAACCGGTTGGAACCTTCCGTTTCGGTTCCGTTCCGACCGGAACCTTGGCCGGGTCTGATTCAAGTGATGGATGTCTTGTCACTTTGAGTGATGTGAATGTCAGTCACTATTCATGAATGATGTGAGTTGTTGTAGGCATTTATTGCCATTTTGGCTCCAAAATTTATTTTGACTTTTGGAAGGCAAATAAATGATTTTGGAAAACAATTTTGGTATTAGGTTTTTGGAAAACCAAAATACAAAAACCAACTCCTCTCTTCTCTCTCTTACCACTCACGGCCAAGGGACAAATTCTTCTTATCTCTCTATTTCTCTCTCAAACCGAGAGCAAGATAAAGAACATGAAAGATTGTGGCAATTTTTTAAGAGTGCTAGCACACATTTGGAGTCATATAAATGTGATAAGGAAACCTATTCATGAGCATGGAATCTCAACACAAAGCTTGGAGCTTGGAGGACACCCATGGAGCACCTTGACCGAATGACATGGAGCACAAAATCAAGCCATTGCCGTGAGCACCTTGGAGGAAAAGCTTGAAGAAATTTTTGTTGTTCATCGCATCGCCAAATCCGATCATTGTAAGTATGATTCTGCCATACTTCTTTATTGTATTCACATGATTTCTATGCTTAAATCGATTTTGGGACTATAGTAGAAACCCCAACAATGGTATCTTGAGCCTTGTTTAAGCATAAATTTGAAATTAGGGTAAAATTGGGTAAAATTGATTTGAGCATGTTTGGATAAAATTGATTGTTTAAATATGCTTGAATGATGATAACATAGTGTTATGCATGATCAATTTGATGAAAATTGAGTTGATCAAATTTTCCCTAATTGGTTGGCTTGGCCGAAAGTTGGACTACCCTAAATGTCATGGTGATTTTTGTTTTTTGATTCATTGGATGAGTTGAAATCATTTGGGAAATGTTGATTTAGGATTCATTGGATTGAATTTGGAATTGGAAAAAACATCCTATTATTGCCGTGACTACTAGCATGGAAAATGACTTGATTTTTTGATTCAATTGTGTTGGACATAAGTTGATGATGATAAGCATAATTAATTGAGTAAATTGGGTTTTTGGAAATGTTAATTTGACTAATTAATTATGGCTATACACTTTGATTAATTTATTTGTGAAATTTGGAATTTTGTAATTTAAATTAATTGGGCTTGTAAAGTTGTATTTGGGCTTAATGGGCTTGGTTGGGCCAAGTTTGGTTTAGGCTAATTGGTTGGATCCAATTGGGCCCAAAACCATATCCATAAAGTCCAAATATAACTAATGGACCTTTAATATTTTAATTGGGCCTAATGGGCCTAAATTGGTTTCTTAGCAAATAAGGGTGATTCCTTAAATGGGCTTTGGTATTTGGGTTTGACCCTATTGACCAAAAGTCAATGCCTTAAGAAATTAATTGAAAGCCCATTGGACTTTAAATTAAATTGACATTGGATGTTAATCGGGCTTTGAGATCCGTAATGATTAGATTTAGAATCTAAGTCGTAAGGGCTCATTAATAAAGTATAATATTTAATTTGGAATTAAATAATGAATTAGTATTAAATACAAATTAAATTGGATTTAATATTGTAGTTTAATATAATTCAAGAATTCGTACTTTGAGTACTTATTCTTAAAACGAGTTGGACTCGCGCAAAATCAAATCGTTGTTTGAACATTGAATGGTCATTAATTTTCAGATTAATTAATTGGATTAGATTGATTGATAACATGCTTTGTGTGAATACATTAATGCGATGCATGAATAATGTATATCAGATGGATATTAGACGGGTGAGGGCAATTTTGGAAATTGTTGTAATAAATTTAGAATTTATTAAATTGGACCTGCGTGTCCAGCCTATTACCTCTTGACTCTGTGTATTTCTCTTCTCACATATTCCCCTCAATGTAAATGAGGTTTCTTTAGAAGTGTTATGTAATCGGGTAGAAGTAATACTTGTGCTAGCGGGAGAGAGGAAAGGGAGAGATTTGTTCTAGGAACAATTTGTTAAGTATCCATTTGCATATCATTATTACATTTATTAATATGTCCTTATTATATTTTTAGAATGCATGTTTAAGGGTGTATGATGATGAGACCTTAACAAAGATAATTAATTGGTTGCCAATTACGCGAAAAAACCTTCAACACATATTAAGCGTTTTTTCCTTTCATTGAGTGATTCTTTCTCAAGATCCAAGATTGCACTGGTTTGTTGGCCAAAGTCAGACCTTTGTCCATCGCGGATGTGTTTGAATCATGAAGGCTTTGTTCCATATCGGTGTCTTGTCCAAGTTGTGATTTGTTGGCCAAAGTCAAGATCACTTCTTGTCCATCAACATCGATTACGAAGCTTTCCAAAGTCAATGGGTTCCGCTTAACTGGGATCATTAAGTTGTTGTGCCAAAGCCAAGGCTTAGTTGATTCAGAGGAAAAAGGTTAGGCAATATATTGGATATATTGGCATATATAAGATATATGTTTCGGACTTGGATGTCCACCTACTGGATCTAGGAATTGGATGAGATCCATTGATCTTAGAGATCTACCTAGTTAATTATCATACAATTGTTGGCCAAAGTCAAGATTGTGTGTTATTTAACAGGATCCTAGCCCACTAGGAAACAAGGTTTCCCGAGTACTCCACAGAGGGTTAGAGCTCGCCGAAAAATAGTGGGAGGCAAGTATTAAATTTGCAATATTCGTTTAGTTACTTGCCAATACGCGCTCATTTCAAAATTTTCGTCATTAGATTAATATATTAGTTGGACTAATATTTAATCGTTGTTTTAATAAAACAGTTGGACTGTACTCAAACTATTTCAATTAATAGTTGATTTTATAATTGGATTATAGTAATCAATATAATTGAATTTATCCAATTAAATTATAGTTGATTATATAGTTAGACTATTGTAATCATTATAATAAATAGTACCTAAAATCGTTGATTCGATAGTTGGACTATTGGAATCAAGATAACTGAAAGATTAATGTTTAGAACATAATCCTGGGTGAAAATGTATTTAAATGGTTTAATTTTCAGATTGGGAATAAAACCTCAGGATAGTTCTGTAAACTAAGAAGTTATTCTATTTGATAGAACAACCTCTTGGGCCTAAGCCCGAAGTTGAGCAAATAAGTAGAACATGATATTTGGAATATTCATGTGATGATAACTTTAGTGTTTAATCCATTATGCTTGCCGTAAAGACTTCTTAATTTCTTAGTCAGAACTAAGGATTAGATCCTTATAATATGATAATGAAATTGAAGGATCTTCATAGATCTATTCTTAGATCTTAGAAGTACAAATTGCAATAGTAAACTCTTGGAGAGTTAATGGCTATGCTCAAGGAGACAAAGCCAGAGTTTGCAAAAGGGCAAGAAGCGCAAGGCGTATCTTACTTCGACATTCCAGAAGCCTAGGCTTGGCCAAAGGCTTCTGGAGTATGGAAAGGGCAAGGCAAAATCATTATAATCTTCTGGGAAGACAAAGGACATATCCCAAGATGTCTGCCTAAATTGTGGCAAACGAGGTCACTAGATGCGTGACTGCCGGATGGACAAGGCAGACATGAAGGAAGTGAAGAGGGGCAAGGCTCCGGCTTCAAGTATATTTGTCATAAACATGTTCACTATTAGTTTCAAAATTGGATTTTGATACTAGATATGGTACATATATATATGTAATGATGTGCAGAATCTGCTGATAAACAGGACACTGACTTCAGTTGAGATTTATCTGCGAGTCGGAAACGGGACGACAGTCGCTGTTTTAACCGTAGATACCTAAGTTTAGGAACTGCTCTCTAGGTATGTACTTAAATTAGGAAACTGTTATAATGTAACTAGTTTGACTAGGAACATTATCTCTATATCAGGGTTTAACCCGTTGCGGGTATACCTTTATATTCTAGAACACTAAAGTAATTTATTTTATAAAGATGATATTGAGATAAATACATTAGATGTGAATAACAGTATTTATATTTTGAATATAAATGAATCTCAAACATATAACATAACAAACAAATAGCTCAAACTGAATTAATCAGATGAGACTTATTTGTGGCATTGTTGTCTGTGACACATTAAACAAGACTCTTATATCCACACTTTTGAAGAGTGGATACTAGGACAGATTTGATTCTATTCAAATGATGTCTACGAATCTAGTTTATTGGGCAAAGTGCCTAAAATACTTTTTACTTGGTAACAGTACAAATGCCACCGATCTGTTAGCCATCGTTCATAGTGACGTAAGTGGGCCCATGTCTAGCTAGGCTAGAGGTGGATATGAACACTTCGTAACCTTTACGGATGTGGCATCGCGTTATGGTTATATGTTTCTTTTGAAACACGAATCAGAAACTTTTGATGAATTCAAAGAGTTTCGACACGAAGTAGACAAACAAATCGGCAAGAGTATTAAAACCATCATGGTTAGACCATGATGGAAAATACTTAAGCAATAAGTTTCTCAAATACTTGAAAGAGTATAGTATTCTTTCAATGAGGACTCCTCCCGGAACACGTCAATTTGACGGTGTGTCCGAACAAGGAAACCAAATTTTGTTGGACATGATAAGGTTAATCATGAGTCACTCTGTGCTACCATTTCCTTCAAAGGATACGCATTAATCAGTGCAAAACATATTTTGAATAAGGTTCCATAAAAATCTGTTTGACAGATTTCATATTAGATATGAACAGGAAAGAAACTGGGTTTTCTCATTCCTGTAGATTTGGGAATGCTGGGCATACGTTTGGATGATACCAAACTAGAACCCAAATCGGATAAGTGCCTAAGTTGTGTGTTATCCCAGGGAAACCAAAGTATAGTACTTATACATCTCACATGAGAACAATGTAATTGTTGCTCACCATGCGGTTTTCCTAAGAGGAATACCGATATGCAGTGGTAAATGGGAGGAAAGTAAAACTCGATGAAAAACGGAGTAATACTTTTCAGGCACCGAATCCCATTGGAACACAAATAGTTCATCAGGGATGAAACTATATCATAATCTTCGAATACACAAGAACCGCGTAAGTCGGAGAGAGTCAGAAAATAACCTGGGAGGTATGAGTTTCTGATCTCACCTCAAGTAGATGTTAATCTTATTGAGGAAGACAAACTGACTACGTATGAGGAAGTGATACAAGGTATCGACTCCCTATTATGGCAAAGTGACATGATGTCCGAAATGGATTCCATGTATACCAACTAAGTTTGGATTTGTACCGCAAGACATTATGCCTATTGGTATTATATAAGTCTTCAAGGAAGACATACATGGTTGGCAACATACCAACGTACTAAGCTAGGCTTGTAGCGAAAAGGTATCGTTATCAACATTGTGTCGATTACGACGAAACCTTTTACTTATTGCCATGGTTAAATACATTTGGATAATGCTTGTTGGTGCTGCATGTTTCATTTATGAAATATGGCAACTGACCGTCAAAATCGATTTCCTTAAACAGAAACCTTTTGGAGGATTTTTACAACATCCTGACGATTTTGTCGTACCAATACGAGCAAACAAGGTTTGCAAGTTAATTCGATCCATTTATGGATTGAAGCAAGCATATCGTTCTTGGAACCATCGTTTTGATGTAATCATAATGGTGTATGATTTAATTCAAAACGAAAATTGATTCTTGTGTATATAAGAGGGTTAGTGGGAGCGCACTGACAGTGATTGTCCTAAATAATGATGATATATCATTTCTTGGAAATGATATTCCCATAATACAATCTGTGAAAGCTTGGCTTTCATGAAAATTCTCCGTAGAATTCTTTGGAGAGACAACTTTTATTCTAGGAATAAGGATCTACTGTGATAGATCTAAAAGTTGTTGGCACTCTCCGAGAACTCGTACATTGAAACAAATGTACGCGACCTGGTGTCTCATACGCTTTGAGCATATGGAGTCACAATCGGGCCAATCCATGTGATGGTCACTGGATTGATGTTAAGAACATTATTCAGTATCTTAGATGATCTAAGGATGCTTTCTTATACTATGGAGAAGGAGAACTTGAAGTGACTGGGTTCACTGTTGCAAGTTTCCTAACCGATAAAGACGACTTTAAGTCGTAGAAAGGATATTATATAGTTTGTATAACGGAACAGTGAGCTGAAAATCTTCCAAGCAAGACATTGTTGCCGAATAAACAACAAAAGTGGGTTATTGTTGCAGCTGAGGCAGCAATAGAAGCCATTTGGGTCGATAATAATCCTAATCAAATTAGGAGTAGTTCTGTTAGCAGCTGAGCTAGGCTACAGCACAGACTAAAGAATTAAAGGTCTCATCAACGATCCAGATATATACTTCAATTATTCATCTAATTCGTTCGGATCATACATCGTGGCGATGTGATGATCGAATAAATCGCATCAGATGATAACCTTGCAAATCTGCTGACGAAAGCTTTTTTTCAGCAGAAATTTGAGCGAACCGTACATAGTTCGGGTGTAGGACACTTGAGTGATTGGCTATAGGCCAAGTGGGAGATTGTTGGACAATTATGACCCATAGCATCACTATTTGTACAGATCATGGTGTTGTTGTACAAATTAACTATGTGATAAAAGAAATTTCTCTTTGTCATTTGTAATTAGATTACCGGGATATATAAATGATAAAAGTCCATATGATTAGTTCCAGATTGAGATGATATGAGACAATATCAATCCATAAAGGTTTAATCATTAAATATCCCTAGTCAGGGTATTATCGAGATTGGACATCGATAATGCGTAAAAGACTAGTATTACACTTGTGCGCGTTGTGGGAGTGTAGGACACAGAACTTGACGACGCAGTTCTAGGCTTGCGGCCTAGTTGGGAGTACGAAATAACATGGATTCGCCACCCGGTGTGAACCGGGACAAAGATTTAAGGCCGCACTCACCCATCGCAAGGGAAGACCTCAAACCGTTGGGTTCAGAATGGTCTCTTACTTATGTCACTTATGATGATATGATTTGTGCAATAAACCAACCGAATCTATTCAACATTCATGCTCAAGGGTAATCTACGCCTAAGTCAACATGCATAATAATAACAATGAGAACCTATATCTAAGTTTGCATACTTCAAAGTAAGTTGTCATAACGGCAAACACGCAATAACATACAATCATCACACAAGCATGCTCAGTTATCTAATGCCGAAAATAAATAAGAATCTAAGCATAAATATAAATTTAAATCCCTAATGTGAAAACAACCTAATCATGCATAAAGAAATAACTTTCTATCGACTAAATCATGTTTAAGATAAATAACATGCTAACAACCTAATCATGCTTTAATAACAAATAAATAACCTATGAACTACAACATGCTCAAACACAAGTTTGGATGAGACGAAATACATGTCTCTTAAGTGGTACATGGCGTTGTATCCCGAGTACAAACCGCACTACCATCCATTCAGATTCGGCTACGGAATTTACGTCCGAGTTTCCATCCTATATACCACAAAAGGGAACACATATTCCGCTCATCCAACAATCACATCATGCCACAAACGACTCTCATGCGATAATATTTCAAAAATAAATAAAATAAACGAAAGATAATAAATAAAAGGGTTCCCTCAGGTCTAACCTCTTTTGTCGTCTCAAGAAAGGGCGTTACACGTCCGTTGGAAGGGTGAATGATCCAAAACTCTTTTGGTTCACCAACTCAACGTCTTTCCTCCATATTTTTCTGTTCGGGCTGCTGTTTTTACTCCGTTTCTCTGCTGTTTTGCTGCTGTTTTTCAGGCCATTGTTTTGGTTGTTTAGGGGACTATTTTGGGCATTTTTAAGGGCTAAAGGGCTGTTGTTTTTGATGATTTTTCAGGGGGTTTTTGTGCAGTTTTTTTATTGATTTATTGCGGCAAAACTGATTAGGTCAGTGGGGTATTTTACGGCAGAAAGGGTGCTGGGGGGCTATGTCTCGGCAATTTGAGGGTGAGTGGCGTTGAAGGCTTCTGGGTTGAGTGGCTAAGCATGAGGGGAACAGGTACGTGAGGGCTGTAGGGTATTTTGTAGAGTGAACATGGGGGCTGGTGGCTAAGGGCGTGAGTGATCTTGGCTTACGGACTGGTTTACGTATTTGAAAGAGGGCAAGTGGAGGCTGTGAGCGTAAGAAGGCAGGCTAAAGGGGCAGATGGCGTGTGGATTTTTAGAGTGGGTGGTGCGCTGTTTGGAGGGTTGGCTTACGTGAGGCGAATGGGTGTAGAGTGGAGGTGGTGGATGCGACAATGGGAGAGGGTTTTGGGCGTGTCTATGCTCCTCAAATCCTTGTGATTTGTGTGAATGTCTTAGGGTTGTGAAGGGTGGTGAAAGGTCATTTTTTATAGGCAAAGTAGATGAGGCTTTCCTTATTCGAGTAGGAATATGATTTCTATTGATGGTGACATTTATTCTAATTGGTATCTCATAAGGAATAGATCTCCTAATTTAGGATTGTGATTGAATTGTGATTAGGAAAGGGATCTATGAGATTTCTTCTAATTAGGAAGGGATTTTACTTGATTTTAGCATGTGATAAATGTGTATATTCTTAATCTTAGGGAGCTATGGCGTGAATCTTGGTCCATGGGCGTGGGATTTGGTCATTTGTGTAGGCTTGGGTGTTTAGGTTTGGTCCATGGTTTGGTAAATGGTTTATGGGGTTTTGAGCCGAGGATAAGCTTTGAAACAGAGATCCAACGAGCAACCGAAGCCAAACAACTGAAGTAAATCCAACAAAAATTCTATTTTCCAACTTTACCCTTCCAACGTCCGTTTCCCGTGGCTTTCATAACTAAAGAGATAGTGTCTCCATACGAGACTCATCATCGGGCTGATATGCAAAAATGCAATGCCTATAGTCGCCCCCACTTTGATGGGACTTGTGTAGTGTGTGACAATGACAATCATATCATAGTACGTGCAATGCATTTTTACTTACCTGGCTCGCCAGCTGCCACCTGACTTGTCTGTTGCCTCGAACTGATTTGAGGATGTAGTAGATATGGTGGCGAGGTGCCTCGACCTCTGGGCTTTGTTCTCGAACCACCAAATGTGAACTGTGATGATGATGCAGTGGGTCCTCGACCTTAGGACGCATCCCGGATTTGCAACCGACAATAGGGGCACCTCGACCCTAGGCACCTCGACCCAACACCGCTGTCAATAGGGACCTCACCCTCGAACTGATGATGTAGTGGGCACCTCGACCCTGGGCACCTCGACCCAACACCGCTGATAATAGGGACCTCGCCCTCGAACTGATGATATAGTGGGCACCTCGACCCTGGCCGAGCAACTTACCCGACATTACTCCGAATACACACTTCTTGGGATTCAACCTCATGTTGTACTTATCGACTCGCTCGAGGAACTTCTCCAATGCTTCGATGTGCCCATCCCTTGTTTCCGACTTGACCATCATGTCGTCTACGTATACCTCAATCTCCTTATGCATTAAGTCATGAAACAAAGTAGTGGCCATTCGCTGATAAGTGGCTCCGGCATTTTTAAGCCCAAATGGCATCACCTTGTAGCAATAAGTTCCTCACTCCGTGACAAAGGCAGTTTTATGCTTGTCTTCTTCAGCCATAAGCACCTGGTTGTATCCTGAGAACCCATCCACAAATGAATACATGGAAGATAAGGCCGCACTATCAACGAGTACGTCTATATGCGGCAAAGGAAAATCATCCTTTAGGCATGCCTTGTTAAGATCTCTGTAATCAACACACATTCTGACTTTGCCGTCTTTCTTCGGCACGGGTACAATGTTAGCCAACCACTCGGGGTATTTCACTACTTCCAGGTATCCCACGTCGATTTGCTTCTTAACCTCTTCTCTGACCTTCTCAGCCCATTCGGGTCTCATTCTTCGGAGCTTCTGCTTCATATTCGGATAAGTTGGAATCGCATGCTGGGCAATACTTCTATCTACCCCGGGCATGTCCTCATAATACCAAACAAACACTTTGGCATATTTTACCAACACTTCTTCCATATTTTTCCGTTCTTCGGCTGTAACTTCACTTGCAATTAAGACTTCCTTGGGGCTTTCAAGCGTACCAAGGTTGAATGCATTTATTTTAGTTGAGTTGATATCAAATATGCTTATGTCATGCAAGTTAAAAGGAAGAGACTCGGACAAGTAAGTAAAATGATTGTCTTTATTGCTAACAAATGCGGGAGTACACTCAAATAAATCAGGAAGATAAATGTCTTCATCGTCTACAGACACTTCTTCATCCGCAACTGGGCTATTCTCAGGCTCTTATCCTCCTCGAGAGTCAGGCCTTCCAACTTCATCAGTTTTTCCTCCCATTTCTCGTCTTTCTTCTTCACCACTTCTCCCGCCAGCGGCTTTTCACCAAGCACATCCTGAAAAATCTCGAATCCAGGCACTACAATCCCGTTGACTTCCACTGGTTCGGGTTCTCCTTGATATCCCAAAGCCTTCACAAAACACTCCATCAACTTCAGCCCTTTCTTCTTGGCCTTGGGCTTATCCTCGTCAGAACGGTATCCCAAACCCTTTCGAGTATTCTGCCCATTGAAATCTGGTAGTTTCGAACCTTGGCCTGGCTCAAACTTCATCTTATCCATAATTCGGGCCACCTTGGGATCCATCCATTCCTCAAAAGTTGCCGATACTTGGAACCTTGTGAAAGGTTGTATTTCCAAAGCGGCTACGACATTATCCACCTCGGCTCGGATGGTGACAATTTTCCCGCCATATGGGAATTTGATCATCTGATGCAAAGTAGAGGGCACGCCCCCGAGCTTATGGAACTAGGGCCTTCCTAACAATAGGGCAAATGTGACCGGGATATCCAGCACAATGAACTCCACCTCATCTTCAACCGGACCAACTTTGACTATCGCAGCAAAAGTACCTTCGACTCCTCTCTTGCTATCATCATAGGCTTTGATAGTCATGTCAGAAAAACTCAACTCAGTTGGCTTAATACCTAGCCTTGCCAGAATTTTCAACGGGCACACATTGATGGAAGAGCCATCATCCACCATCACACAAGAAGTCTTCTTGCCTCTTACTTCAGCTCGGATGAACAAATGCCTGTTGTGGTTTCTTCCATCGGCCGGAAGTTCCTCATCAGAGAAAGTTATCTGTAGAGCCTCTTTCTGCACTGACCCGACGAACAACACCGGATTTGCATCCTCGGGTACCACTATTCTGCTCAGGGCTTCTACCATAGCCCGCCTATGCTCTCCAGATGCGCACAACAATTCCCAAATACTCAAGTGTGCTCGGGTCTTCTTCAGTTGCCTCAGCACCACGTCTCCCTCAGCAGGCTCAGCATTCTCAGCCACTTCTCGGCCATCTGTCAGCACTTCCTTCCTCTTTTCAGTAGTATTATTGTAAAAGCGTCCACTCCGGGTCATGCCTTTTACTTCTTCTTCCTCACCACAACTTGAGAAGTCTTCCCAGAAATCCTCATTCAGTTCTGTCTCATCTTCACTATTACTGTCCCAAATACCCAGGCAAAAGGCATTTTGGTCGAGGGTTTGGAGGACAAGGTCCTCAGGCAAGCCAGAGTTGATCATGTAGGCTGGTGGGGGGACGAAGTGATAATTGGGCAAGGGGTTGCGATGTGTGTTTGGCTGGTCTTTTTCAGGGTCGGGAATTTTACGGGAGTCGATTAAGTCTTGGATCTCGTGTTTAAGGCGACCACAGTTATCAGTGTCGTGGCCATTTTACTGGTGAAAGTGACAATAAAGGTTCAGGTTATAGTGTGGTGGTGGGGGATTGGGAAGTGGTCGAGGTTCCAAGGGTTTGAGAAGTCCTTGTCTTGCTAATTTCTCGAACACTTTGGATAAAGGCCTTCCCAGGTTTGAAAAGCGCCGATTTCTGACGGCGGCCACCGCAGCAGAGACAGGCTTAACACCTGATGATCCTCCAACAGTTCTCATTTTTAGACCATAGAACTTCCTGTTCTCAGCTTCCTCTTCTTCAATATCCATGATGGTTTCCCTCAACTGTCGGAAATCCACAATCATGGAGGTCATCCTCCGCAACTTACCAGAGATCGAGGGCTTGGTCCCCTTGATGATCATCTTAATCTGATCTTTCTCGGAAGGCCTGGTCTGCATCTTCAACAGCTGGCTTCTCCAGCGCTCAACGTATTCCTTAAAGCTCTCCTCCGGCTTTTGCTTAGTGTTCTCCAGGTCGCGGAGCGATAAGTCGATCTCTAAGTCAGTTACATACTGCTTCAAGAAGACATCAACCAACTCCCTCCAATCCTCATTAACCTTCTTCTCAACGCTATGATACCAAACCACAGGTGCACCCTCGAGTGACATTCCGAACATTTTCTGAACTTGGCGCTGAGATAGGCCAACCGAACTCATCACTGAGACATACTGCCGCAAATGGACCCTCGGGTCCCCATTCCCATTAAACTTAGCAATGTCAGGCATTTTAAACTGTGCCGGCAGCTGCTCCTCGAAGGTCATTGAATCATAATCCAACAAATCTTCATGCTTCCCCTTTAGCTTACGGGTGACAGACTCCATCTGATCACGGAGCCTTTGCATTTCAACCTGGGTACCAGCCATTCTCCCGGCGGCATAGTCAGCCAAGTCATTATCAAACACCGGAGCATCATCATTCAAACCCCCTGTAGGCCCTTCATGCCTCTCATTCTCAGATCCTCCCACAGCGCGGGGTACAACCATATTAGTCATGGCAGCAGTCAGAGTCTGCATCTGTTCAGTCATCTTGGCGAGATTTGCTTCAATCTGATCCATCTGAGACCCATCATTAACGGATTCACTCATATTTGCTGATGGTCGTTTGACTAATCTGCCCTCTTCTCTAACCCAATGAGAATCTATGTTGCCTCTTTTAAGGCCATGTGTCAGTGCATATGTGTGCGATGCATGTAATAGATAAAATTATAAAAAGAAACTTTAAATTACTTGGTCCATTATCATTTTAAAATATTTAATCTCACCATCGCGCGGTGCAAACTTGTCCCAGTTGAAAAGGCCCAACAGGTTTACACTTTGCGATGATATGGCTAAATGACTTCGAATGATAAGAGGCACATTCACAAAATGGCTCACCGGTATTTTAGAAGCTTTTGGCCCAACTGTCAAAGGACACGAACTCGTCCTAGTTTAAATGGCCCGACAAGTTCACATCTTTTGACAAAAGATCCAACTGGATCCAAATGACGGCGGTCCAGCACATAATTATAAAATAAATAACTACTGGTTCTTTTATGGCTAAGCTTCACAAGTGGGTTCACGGGGCGCGGACAAAGGCTCTCGCTGATGAAGGTTTGCCCACAATTAGGACTCCCCACTCAAGGGTTCGAGCGACCAAGTGAGCGCACCTTTTTTATACCCTACGGTACGTGTCAACGAGTTACGGTGTGTGACTAACTGTCGAATGGATTTCCCGTTGTAGATTCCCCAGAGGGAGGGTGGAGCGAGGCTCTCTTAAGTACCCAAGCCCCTTAGGCTCTTATCGCTTGGTGTCAGGAATAAACAATGAGTCCTCCAAACTAGTTTGTCACAACGAGCTACAAGTAATGATTATCTAGGTGCCTTCACAACTTTTCCTCGAAGGGTAGTGAGTGAAGGAAGACACCCAACCATCACCTGGCTTCAACAAAGCCTTTGATTAACCCCCTCAACCCACTATAGAAACGGTCAACTAATGCACAAATTATACACATCACAAGACATGATTTTGGGGCCGATTCTCTATCCCCAGTGGAGTCGCCAAACTGTAGGACACAGAACTTGACGATGCAGTTCTAGGCTCGCGGCCTAGTTGGAAGTACGAAATAACATGGAGTCGCCACCCGGTGTGAACCGGGACAAATATTTAAGGCCGCACTCACCCCTCGCAAGGGAAGACCTCAAACCGTTGGGTTCAGAATGGTCACTTACTTATGTCATTTGTGATGATATGATTTGTGTAATAAACTAACCGAATCTATTCAACATTCATGCTCAAGGGTAATCTACGCCTAAGTCCGCATGCATAATAATAACAATGAGAACCTATATCTAAGTTCGCATACTTCAAAGTAAGTTGTCATAACGGCAAACATGCAATAACATACAATCATCACACAAGCATGCTCAATTATCTAATGCGGAAAATAAATAAGAATCTAAGCATAAATTTAAATTTAAATCCCTAATGTGAAAACAACATAATCATGCATAAAGAAATAACTTTCTATCGACTAAATCATGCTTAAGATAAATAACATGCTAACAACCTAATCATGCTTTAATAACAAATAAATAACCTACGAACTACAACATGCTCAAACACAAGTTTGGATGAGACGAAATACGTGTCTCTTAAGTGGTACGTGGCGTTGTATCCCGAGTATAAACCGCACTACCGTCCATTCGAATTCGGCTACAGAATTTACGTCCGGGTTTCCATCCTATATACCACAAAAGGGAACACATATTTCGCTCATCCAACAATCACATCATGCCACAAACGACTCTCATGCGATAATATTTCTAAAATAAATAAAATAAATGAAAGATAATAAATAAAAGGGTGCCCTCAGGTCTAACCTCTTTTGTCGTCTCAAGAAAGGGTGTTACACGTCCGTTGGAATGGTGAATGATCTACAACTCTTTTGGTTCACCAACTCAACGTCTTTCCTCGCTGTTTTGCTGTTCGGGCTGCTATTTTTACTCCGTTTCGCTGCTGTTTTGCTACTGTTTTTCATGCCACTGTTTTGGTTGTTTAGGGGACTGTTTTGGGCGTTTTTAAGGGCTAAAGGGCTGCTATTTTTGATGATTTTTCAGGGGGTTTTTGTGCAGTTTTTTGTTGATTTATTGCGGCAAAACTGATCAGGTCAGTGGGGTATTTTGCGGCAGAAAGGGTGCTGGGGGGCTATGTCTCGGAAATTTGAGGGTGAGTGGCGTTGAAGGCTTGTGGGCTGAGTGGCTAAGCGTGAGGGGAATAGGTGTGTGAGGGCTGTAGGGTATTTTGTAGCGTGAACGTGGGGCTGGTGGCTAAGGGCGTGAGTGATCTTGGCTTACGGACTAGTTTACGTATTTGAAAGAGGGCAAGTGGAGTCTGTGAGCGTAAGAAGGCAGGCTAAATGGGCATATGGCGTGTGGATTTTTAGAGTGGGTGGTGCGCTGTTTGGAGGGTTGGCTTGCGTGAGGCGAAGAGGTGTAGAGTGGAGGTGGTGGATGCGGCAATGGGAGAGGGTTTTGAGCGTGTCTATGCTCTTCAAATCCTTGTGATTTGTGTGAATGTTATGTGAATGTCTTAGGGTTGTGAAGGGTGGTGAAGGGTCATTTTTATAGGCATAGTAGATGAGGCTTTCCTTATTCGAGAATAAATAGGATTTCTATTGATGGTGACATTTATTCTAATTGGTATCTCATAAGGAATAGATCTCCTAATTTAGGATTGTGATTGAATTGTGATTAGGAAATGGATCTATGAGATTTCTTCTAAGGATTTTACTTGATTTTAGCATGTGATAAATGTGTATATTCCTAATCTTAATGAGCTATGGGCGTGAATCTTGGTCCATGGGCGTGGGCTTTGGTCCTTTGGGTAGGCTTGGGTGTTTAGGTTTGGTCCATGGTTTGGTAAGTGGTTTATGGGGTTTTGGGCCGAGGATAAGCTTTGAAACAGAGATCCAACGAGCAACCGAAGCCAAATAACTCAAGTAAATCCAACAAAAATTCTATTTTCCAACTTTACCCTTCCAACGTCCGTTTCCCGCAGCTTTCACAACTAAAGAGATAGTGTCTCCATACGAGACTCATCATCGGGCTGATAAGCAAAAATGCAATGCCTACAGGGAGCATAACGTCATAGTTCTCATATATTTGGGTATTGGATACTCATGAAAGTGTAATAGGAGGTTGTGTTTACCGGTGGTACGGAAACAGCTTCGCTCTGGATAGACCCCTCGGAATTCCATTGGTAGTATGACTATGTGTCTATGGAAGTCCGAATCAGGATAGGTGTATTTGGTCTTAACCTGAGACTTGCACCACTAATACTTGCGACAATCAATATACTTTGGTTTTGGTCGTCCAGGGCTTTAACAGGTTCTGTGTACGCCTCTTCTGGGTATATTGAGAATCGTAGTGTATTGGGTGTGATGTCAAGATGGTAGTATCACTTCAGTCATAGTTGAGATGATGATCACGTAGGATACATAACTGGTGCTCTTTTATGCTGCAGCTATCGGGACATTATGACTAGGTCATGTTTATCCGATTATAGAGACTAGTTACCAGAGATCCGATATGTGCTTCGTATGGGGCAGACACAATTCCAGCCCCAGGCCTAGCACGTGACATCTGATACTGGATCGATATACGCAATACTACGTATACTACGCCTGATAAAGATCACATATTCCTTTAAGAATATTTCTGGAGAATTGGGTAGGCACGGTGCTTTGCTAGAAGCCAACCATGTCTTGTAAATCGGTAAAAACGTAGTACTAGGTACGTACGTGTTCGGATAGTCCGACGATCGGATTTACTGCCAACATATCTGGGGATCTCATTGGTCGCTTCCCGAATATTCACCGATGACGTATGACTCACACTTTATTAATCTGGGATTAATTATAAGAGAGAGAGAATTAATCTGGGATTAATTATGGAGATATTTTATCTAGGATAAAATATTATTTAAAAGAGAGGGAACGATTAATTTGGAATTAATCGATAAAAATATATTCGATATATTATACGAAATTGAATTTCGACGCGGAATTAAAATTGGATTTTAATTCGGGCGAACGAGTTAATTTAGAATTAATTCGTTACCGACGTGAATAGTAATTTTGCTAGGCATAATTATTTAATTAAATTTGATTTAATTACGTCGCAACGGAAAATTCGTTAATTCGGAATTAGCGAACCCGAGCCCGGGAGTGTTTGTGGGCCCACTCGTATTTCGAATTCAAGTGCGGCCCACAAGTCACATCAAACGTCACATCTTTAGTCATTCAAGTGATGGATGTCTTGTCACTTTGAGTGATGTGATGTCAGTCACTATTCATGAGTGATGTGAGTTTTTGTAGGCATTTATTGCCATTTTGGCTCCAAAATTTATTTTGACTTTTGGAAAGGCAAATAAATGATTTTGGAAAACAATTTTTGGTATTAGGTTTTTGGAAAACCAAAATACAAAAACCAACTCCTCTCTTCTCTCCCTTACACTCACGGCCAAGGGCCAAATTTCTTATCTCTCTATTTCTCTCTCAAAACCGAGAGCAAGATGAAGAACATGAAAGATTGTGGAAATTTTTTAAAAGTGCTAGCACACATTTGGGGTCATATAAAGGTGATAGGGAAACCTATTCATGAGCATGGAATCTCAACACAAAGCTTGGAGCTTGGAGGACACCCATGGAGCACCTTGACCGAATGACATGGAGCACAAAATCAAGCCATTGTCGTGAGCACCTTGGAGGAAAAGCTTGAAGAAATTTTTGTTGTTCTTCGCGTCGCCAAATCCGATCATTGTAAGTATGATTCCGCCATACTTCTTTATTGTATTCACATTATTTCTATGCTTAAATCGATCTTGGGACTATTGTAGAAACCCCAACAAAATTCCTTTTCTTTTGTAATCCCGTTCGAACGCGTCCAAGAACGCACCTCGAACACATGCTCTCGGCCATTGTCCGTTCGAACGCGTCCAAGAACGCAACTCGAACGCATGCTCTCGGCCCTCCCACGTTCGAACGCGTTTACGAATGCTACTCAAACGCACATATTTTCTGCTTTATCATACATCAGGTCTTATCCCGTTCAAACGCATCCAGGAACGCAACTCGAACGCATGCTCTCGGCCCTCCCCCGTTCGAACGCGTTTACGAACGCTACTTGAACGCGCATATTTTCTGCTCTATCATGCATCAGGTCTTATCCCGTTCGAACGCGTCCAAAAACATACCTCGAACGCATGCTCTCGGCCATTCTCCGTTCGAACGCATTATCAAACGCTCCACGAACGAGCTTTCACCTTTTACATCCCATTTCATGCATGCTTGTTTCTCCCATTACATTCTCATACATGATTGCTTCCATGATTGTTTCTTTCGCACTATAAACTTAATTATGTCTCTCCTATGTTTATGTTTTACTCGTATTGCCATGTCTATCGATTTAATGTGTTTATGAAATTATATGCCTGCTGTTATTCCAATTTATTTTCATGCATGTGAACTTAGAAGTAGAATACTCTTGGAAGCATACATTGCGTAGATTCGATTAAATTATTTTACAAATCATTTCATTACAAGTGGCATAAGTAAGGGACCATTCCGAACCCAACGGTTTGAGGTCTTCCCCTGCGAGGGGTGAGTACGGCCTTAAATCATTTTCTCGGTTCACAACGGGTGGCGACTCCTTGTTATTTCTCCAGTTTAGTTCCCCGCGGGCTATTCCGTACTCCCAACTAGGCCGCGAGCCTAGAACAGCGTCGCCGATTTATGTGTCCTACACTTATATTGAAAGTTTCACCTTTTACCCCGGTAGGATGAAATTAACTACCCATGATTTGAATAAAAACACACATAATTTTATAACTGAAAGGAAAAGAAATTATAAGAAGCTTAAAAAAAAATAAAACACACAAGACATTCTCTTTCAAGTTTTCAAGAGAATCTTCAGAAAAAAGTATGAAGAAAATGAGGTGCTGAATACCTCTATTTATAATAGAAGGCTCATCATCTTACATTTACAAAACTTCTTTCTTTCTTTATTATTATTATTATTGTTATTGTTATTGTTATTGTTATTGTTATTGTTATTGTTATTATTATTATTATATTATTATTATTATTATTATTATTATTATTATTATTATTATATTATTATTATTATTATTATTATTATTATTATAAAGTCATACAACTTTTCAAAAATTGTATGACTTTTGCATGCAAATGGAAAATGATAACCACCTTTTGGTGGATTATCATTTTCCAATTATAAATATATTATTTTATTTTTATTTTCTTACATGCAAATGGATAATGACTTTTACAAGCAGCACACATTGGATTTTTCATCAATTTCGACCTTGAAAATCTTAGAACTAGAAAATCAAGGAGCAAAGTTGTAGATATTTAATTTTTTTTTCATCTGGAACTAGAACTACCCCAATCTAATATCAGAGTAAAAAGGTTATGGCTAAAATAAGAAAATTACGCAATATTGGAATTTTCAAAATTGCACACAGTTAGAACGCCTTTTTAAGTTTCTGGGCTCCAAAATCCAAATGTCACATCTATTTTTCTAGTTATGCATCCTAATTATTATTTTACCTACATAAGAAATAAAAATCACAAAAAAATATATAACATAGATTTAATTGTTATTTCACAAATGTACTAAATTAAAGGGATTAATGAAATTATTAGTGTAAAATGATTATTTTCCTTTTAATAAATGTACACTTTTTAGTGTTCATCACACCCTCAACCAGTTTATTACTAGTCCTTAGTAATTTAAGCGAAAATTAAAAAGACAAAATCTTATCCAAATTAGTAATTGTATTATTTCTTTCTAAATTATCAAATAAGTAAATTATCATGTATTTTTTACCCTTCTTCCATACACACATAAAATAAAGCATCAATCAATTCAATATGCCCACAATATTCACAGGTTTCGTTGAAAAGATAGTAATATTTTTGTCCTAAAATTATATTAGAGTTCTCACCTTTTTGGCAATGAAAGTTTATTTATAAATACAAAAATAGTTTTTTTCAATAATAATAGTAATATATCTTCAATCATTATAACGAGCTTTGGGCCAGTGACTCCCAAATTAGTTGGCTTTAGGGAACTAGGTGTTAAAACATCCTTACGGACTTAATTGCTTGGATTTCAAATGTTAAAAAGAAGAAGTGTTTGATTTCCTTAAGCTTTATCGTTAACTTAATGTAACGAGCTTTAGGTCAGTGACTCCCAGACCAGTTGGCCTTAGGGCACTAAGTGTTAAAACACTCATACGACCTTAATTTCTCGAGTTAGAGAGGCTACGATTATTCACACTTTTTTTATAAACTCAAGCTTTATCGTTTTACGTGAACAATCACTGCTTGTTGAGGTAAAATGTTTGGTTATTAAGTAAAAGCTTGATTATAATTATCATTTTTTTTAACAAACTAACTCAAGCTCTATCATTTTACGCGAACAATCACTGCTTGCTGAGACAAGATATCTGGTTATAAGTAAAAGCTTAAATAATTTTTTATTGAATAAAAACATAAATTCCACTTACTTTAGGTGCTACCTCCAACAAACTAGAGAATTGAATATTACAAAATTTTCACTTACAACCCACGATCATATGTTACCGTGTATGTTAATAATACATGTCAAATGAGCATATGAAGATCAAATTTAATTAATATTATGGAGAATTCACAAATTTAAATGATTCAAAAAGAAATAAATAAAAATAACTTGTTACGAATTACATTGAGATGCGTCTCAGGAGCGAAAACTCCTTACACTGTCATCTCTAAACAACAATTCCACTTAGTTAGTCAAAAATTTATTATTGGTTTGTGTGTAGTGTTTTTTTTAAAAAAAAACAAAAGAAAATCAACACAAAATAATTATTTTTTTACACACAAAATAACAACAAAGTAAAAACAATATAAAAAAAAAAAATTTTTTATATAAAATTATAATACAAAAATGAAAATATTTTTTTTGAAAGAAAAACACTCAATGAAATATAAAAACAAAAATTATCTAGTCAATTATCTTCTCCCACAACCAAATTGAGACATTGTCCCCAATATCTGAATAATAAGAAGTAGAGTTTAGAAGACATCATCTGGTTAGTGTTGAATTGATAATTGAATTTATGACTATTTAAAAGAAAAAAGTGACAGATTAAGGTTCAAGTCCACTCGACGTTTCTTATCACGATTGTTATCAGACCAGTTCAACTTGAAAAGAATGAGGTCGATATTTGGTTCATAAACTAAGAGTTGGTAAATTAATTCATAAGTTTTTCTTGTAATTATGACGATATCTTTTACTGATTTCGAAATGAACCCGAGTCTTTCGGAATCCTCAAGAAATACTAAAAGAAAATTGAAAAAGTGAACAACTTTAAGTAGTCCAATGAGTTTTTGGTGAATGTTCAAGTTCACCCATGACACAACCGTGAATATTTCTTCCAACGTGACTAATTGTAACACCCTGGTCGGACCGGTCATACTCAGCAGAGTAAATCATTATACATAACACCTTATAATTCATAAAAAAAAAATTGGTTTCACACCTTAGGAATCTTGTATGGAGGTCCTAGATAAATTTTCAGTTTCAATACCTTATTTTAGCTTAATAGAGTCAACACGCTAGTTTTAGTAATATATACGTAACTTTTTCATCTGATCTTCGATATTCATGAATTTTATATTATCGGAAAGCTAAAACTAAGACCTAAAACTTATGTGTGGAACATATTCCCAAATTCGGACCTGAACTAATCAAAAATACAAGTCAAAATCACATAAATAGTGTTACACGTGGACTGCTATAGAAATGTCCCCATTTTTCTGTTTTTTATCATTATTTTATTAATAAAATCAGCCCCTCTCCTTTATAAACAGAAAATATTCCTTCATCATTTTCATTTTGTAAAAAACATGAATAAGGAATGCCTTTTACGCAATTTTCATCTTCTTCAAGCTTCTTCCATTTTTTTTTAAAGCAAATGAAGGTTTCAAGTCCAAGATTAAGCAATTAAGCTTCTAACCTTTATTCTTTCACCAATTTCAGATTTTATCATCATGTTTTTCTTTCCCCAGTTCTTACTCCATGAACCCTAGGGGTGCGAATGACTTATTTGACATGGTTAGACTATCTAGATAATTTATTCTTACATTTCATGATTATACACACATAGAATAAGTTTTCTGTTAAAAATGAATAATTTTCCCCAATTGTGTAGGGGCTGGTCGAATTTCCATGTCTAGGGGAATGTGATTTTTGCTGTTCTTGATGAATAATTGTGATGGTTCATGCACTTGTTGATGATTGAAATAGGTTTATTGTGATTATGGAGGATGCTGATTTTCGGTCAAGCTATGTAGAGAGGAGAAGACTATTTTTATATGTTTTATGAAGTCTTAAATGATGTTGTTAAGTAATAGACATGTCAAGTGGGAGTGGAGATAACCAAGATTGTGTAAATGATAAGTTTTGGCATTTCGCGTACCAAATGTTCGACGAAATGACAAGCTCATATCAAATTAAGAAATTAAGCATGATTTTGTATGTTATAAAGAGGGTTTATAATAGTGAAAATTTTGTTGAGAGTTGTTGGGTTAAATTTATTAAATTATGGTGAAATAAGGAATATGGATATCGAAGTCAGTTTCTGTCCCTTTCCGGATAGGCCGTGTTTGATCCCTTATAACTTGAGGTATATATGTCTGATTGATGAACCGTAAAAGTCTGGATAAATTAGACATAAAAATTAGTAACATATCCAAAATTTAAAATTTTTAGACTTAAGATGAGGCCGAACCGTATTTTTGAAGTTGGGCGACCTGTTGCCACTACACCCAGTTTTCAGCTTGAAAAGCCCCTGAATTTCGATTTATAACTTGAGTTTCTGATATCGAAATTAGGATCCGTAAAAATTGACATAAATTAGACACAATGAGGTCCATTCTATTAAAATTTCAGCCTCTGATTCATTCCCAATTAAGTACAGTAAATTTTCATAGTTAGACGTTAAACAATGAGTTTTCAGCGACTTAGTAGAATCTAAATTTCCGCTCCCGTACTTGTGTAACTCCAAACCTCAGCCTGTAAAAAATTCGTAGACCACGCTTATAAGTTAGTAACTCAGTGAAGTCAAGTATTCATGCATTACATATTTCATTTATTGATTAGAAGCATATCTCACAACTTATGTTCTAATAAAGTTTATCGATTATAGATTATCGGCAGGAACCGCGACTTTCTTCGACATTGTGAAGTATTGTCAGTCATTTTCCAAATCTGTGAGTGAATATTTTATTTTTATAATGTCTTAATGATTTTATAAAGTTATATGATTTCATTTATATTCAAATTATACTTTGAGATGAGACCAAGTTGCCAAAATACTTTGATGAGTTAAAAATATTTTTGGACCAGTTGAGAAATGTTATCATATTTTTGATATTTTGAGATGATTTATTTTATGATGTTTTTTTTATAGATTGGGGGAAAAACCAACCTCATAAACTTTTGGAACTGACAGATTATGGAATTGATGGATACAACAAACATGTGCACATGTAATTTCATAACTAGGGGGACGGTGCTACATGACGCCCCTAGATCATAGTTCTCGGGCCAAGGTGACAACATTGATTAACACTCATGTCTCTAGTTCAGTGACTTGGGGATGATGATACGTAACGCCCCAAGACACTAGTTAGGTGTGTGGGGGGGGGGACGGTGATACATAACGCCCTCATACGTCTGTTGTTTTCCATATGAGTTTTTCAGAAACAACAGTTTTATGAAAGAGTTTTAGAAAAAAATAGTTTTACGAGAGATCCCAGAGTTTTACAGAAAGAAAGAAGTTTCCAGAAAAAGTTTTGCTAAAAGAGATTTGTTTTCAGATAAAAAGAGTTTTTAGAGAAGATTAATTTTTCTTATAAAATGAGATGATTTCGGTTTCAGAAAATAATTTTTTCATAAAGTATTTTAAGTTCCAGTTTTAAAACTGTCCGCTCACTAGGTCGTTCAAATGATCTAACCCCCCCACTCTCAGTGTTTTCTATTTTACAGGTCTACTCAGAGGATGAACTCGAGAGGATGAATACTGATGGTAATCACTAGAGTTATTGGGTCCACATGACAGTCAATTCTGAGGTATATGGATCAGTTAAAGTCAAAGTTGTAAAAGTTAAAGTACAAGTCATATGTTAGTTACTTGCGAGTCATAATGTAAAGTTGTCCGATTCAAAATTACAGGAAATATGGCTAAAACAGGGTTGTAAGGAGCAATGATTATTTAAATAATTTAAGTTGGGCATGTAGCCCTCCAATATAAGTGTGTGATTTGTGATTGTCACATAACAAGAAAAGCAGTAGAGTTCAGTTAGTTAGTGAGTTAGTTAGAGGGTGAGGGTCATAGGGTAACCTGTCGCCTGTCGGTAGCATCTCCGAGATGGGGATGTTATAAAGTTGGTATCAGAGCATGGTCTAGGGAGTCAGTGACTGCAATGGGTGGAGTACTGAGGTCTTGTATACGTAGTATGCTCGGGGTACTTATATATGAGGCATTAAATTATTCAATGCTATAACTTTTCATTTCTATCATTTTTCATGACCCTTTTAATAATATGTTTTTCCACTCAAAATCATTGAAATTGCATTATTTTCTTCGAGATAGTTTAAGAGATTGTCCAACATGATATTTTTAACAAATAGTAATCTATGAATTTATTAAATAATTAATATTCGTTATTAATTTATTAAGATTTTACCGTATCACTTAAATTTGTAGATTTCAGAAACTTTTCTTAATTCAATAAATCTTCATGTTTGTCTTACTCTTCAAAAGCCTAAAGGAAACATTTAATAAATATATTATTCATATAAAATTAGTTTCACAATTCCAACATTATCCGTTGTAGTCTAGTTGGTCAGGATATTCGGCTCTCACCCGAAAGACCCGGGTTCAAGTCCCGGCAACGGAATGTTTCATTTTATAAAAATTAAAAAATTTTCGAACTATTTCTAAACGTAACCGTTTAAGCAGGTCAATCAATCGATACCCCTGTTAAAAAATCATCACTTTTTCGACATCACCTCAGAATTAGGGTTTCCAATTTCTCGTAGGTACACTTCTCTTTGTTTATTTTTGTATTAAATGTTTGCTTGCTTCATTTTTTTTTTTTGCTCCTTTGATTTGTTCTCTTAGATTCACGAGTTCATAGTCTAGCTTGCTTTCAAAGGCAGCTTTTGGAAGCCGACGGTACTTTAGAATTGTCAATTTTTTGGAAAATTTGTCAAAACAATTATAATTTGTTTTTCAATTTTTTTTTTGATATAATTGTGTAGTGCCTGCAAAAATAGTTATATTTTTTTTGGAAATTCTCACATCAAACACGAACTCGGGATTAAACCTACCAGGTAAAACCCCGTTGCCCAGACACTTACCCCTGTATCAAAAATAGATATAATTGTGGCCATTTGTGCAGTTTTTTTGTACTTTATGAATCATGTGTGATTTGTTAGCATGGAGTGATTATTTTGATTGTTAATGTTGGATAGAAGTGTTGTAGGGAATTTTTGCTTCCTGTTTCTGAAGCTTTCTGATATCGGAAGCAGTTCTGTTTATGCAACTGAAAACTTGTTTGGATGAGTGTTTCCATTGTACTTTTTGAAGATAACTTTTTTTGTTGCTGAGCTTGAGAACATGTTTTGATGAACATAAAGCTGAAAATACTGGTACTAGTTATACATGGTCTTCTAATAGTTGTGTCATCAAAATTTTGAATGATATTTTTCATAGTTGGTATTTTCGAGTTGATATTGTAAATTGGACTGTTCACTGTTCATGCTACAAGGTTTTCATGATTGCTTGTAACTGTTTCATTTTGGGAAAAGAAACAAGGAGCTTTTTATTGTTGGATTATTGTTCAATGTTAGCCACTTGCTCTCCCATAACCTAAACTCAGTAATTTTCATAATTACTAATTTACTAATTAGTAGGTATGTAGTCTCGTGGATGCCAGACTGCCAGTTAACTTTCCAAAGGGGTTGTATTAGTTTATGAAATTTTTAGTCGCATCCTATGTTTGCGATGATTCTGAGATTCCTGTTAAGTTTGGATGCCTCATGCCAGTTATTACTGGTTTTTTCTTTTTTTGGGTGCCTTAGATTAGATTTTTATTTCAATTATCTGTATGCTATTATGCTTCACGCTCTTTTCTTTTATGGGCTTCTTCTACTTTTTCAATTCAACTGTTTCCAGTATAGGATTTGAGCTCTCTTTGTTCAATTAATGAGCAATTGAGCTGCTATGTTGTTATTATTGTTGGGCTTGAAGAGCTGAGCATAGACTGAATCTGGACATTCTCAACCTGTGCCAGTCACTAATTTGCAAACTTATGCATGTTAGTGAGTACAAATATGTATTGGGATTTACTAAACTGTTGCTGTCAAGTTTTTTATTTTCATTTGGTTGTCGTGGAGCACCTGGTTTTCTGAAAATTTAAGAAGAGAACTTTTGAGAGAGGATCCTTGCTATATTGTGTGGTATGTTTATTCTGGTTTTGATGTTGATACTTGAACCCAAGGTTACTGGAAGAATGAAATATATAACACAACCAGGTAGTATGATTTTCATGATTATCTTTAAGGTTGAGGAGGATCTGTCATCTTGCTGGCGAGGCATATTCTTTCGAGCTAGTGAGACATGAGAAGTTGCCATATGGGTCAGAGGCATGGGCAAACAAGACGTGGTCTTTCTATGTTTTGTTCTAATGCATTATAACCCTATGATGGAGCTATGAGAGTGATAAGTAGAGAGGTTGGGTGTATTAGGTGTAACTAATATATTGGGTCAAACTATCCAGATGCTTATTCCATATTTTATACCTGATTATTTAATATTGTTTTGCAATTGCCTGAATGCCTGCATCTTCATGTGAATACTTCTATATTTTGCCCCTCGTTTTATAGCCCTTGGTTTTTTTTTACTGGTCACGGTCAGTTAATATATTTTGATAAACCTTGTTGATTTGCAGTAATTTGATTAGCTTTTATCACTTCATGCTGTCCATTCAAGTTTCAAAAATGGATGATCAGGTTCTAGTTTTTTTTTTTTTTTTAACTTTTTGTTCTTTTGAAACAAACAACAAAGGTCAAGCCGTTAAAGATCTTACTAGTAATGGCTGGATTGATGTATGAAACTTGTTTGTTCTTGTGAAACATCAAATATGCCTACATGACCCTTTTGTTTTCATGAACAACTACAATGCATAGCATGTGTTTTCTTCTTTGTATTGACATTGTCCCTGCAAATTAGCAGCCATGCCTGTAGAGGATGAAAATATGGAAGGTTCTGTGTCCTCTCTTATTATGGAATCTTTGGAGTCTAACCAGAATGGAGATTTGCTTTCCTCTGAAGATTTAGCCTGGATTGATTCTTGCCTTGTAAAAGATCCTGAAGTTCCAGATGGTAACTGGAATGCTCTGAGAGATGCCTTACTAGAAATCGTCAATCTCCACCCTGAAGCAGTTTCCAATTCTTCGTCCGGAAGTGATGGAACATCAGTAGGAACTGACATTGAGATGCACCACGAAGAGGCAGAAACTGCACATTTGCAAATAAATGATCATGATGTTGTTCCAACCAGGGTAGAATCAGAAACAAATGATGATAGTCGTCCAATCAACAAGAAGACTGGCATTCCAATTTCAAAACTTTTTGAGGGTGTTGATACTATAGGATCTTTTGTGGGAAATCCTTTTCTGCCAAGTTACCAGGAAGAAGAGAGAGTGAGTGAAGCCGTTGATTTGAATTTCTTGTCAACTGAGATTGAGCCCCTGTCCGAGAATATCTTCAAGATCTGGGATTTGGGTGTTCCCGATGAGGAAGATGAGCTCATTTCACAATTGAACAAGGCCCTTGCAGAGAGTTCCTCTGGGTTGGAACCATCAGCCTCAGCGGCGGGGAAAGATATGAAAGATGAGTCACTCAGTAACTTGATTGCTGGCATAGCTGATCTCTCATTGGATCAAAGTTCTTCCTAATTATGTATTTATAATGCAATTTTTGAATTGGTTCTGCTCGAAACATGTAGTTTTAGTGGTTTGTAAACGTTATTGGGACACTTGAATGTTTCATCTGAACCAAAAGAGGGAGATCTGTTTTGTATAGCAATTGTGATGGGACCATAGGATTCTAAAACAGCATCGAAACTCTAATGATCGAATCCTGCTTCTTTCTTAACCCTAAAGATTTTTTTTCAACTAAGGATAGCAATCAGGACGAAAAAATCTACTCGAAACACAATTTGTTTTTTGAATTGAAATGAAAAATCGTCTCGAATCACGGAATAAATGATTTGGGATTCAGAATCTTGATTGGTATTCATGAATTTATGTTAAAATTTGATATTCGGGATGAAAAGTCGTCATGAATTCTGATTGAAATTTTTAGGAAGATTTTTTTGTCATTAATCTTGTACTGAATAGTATAAGATCCTAAATTATCTTTGAGATTCGGGATTTTTTTTGCCAACCCTATATTTAACCATGGACTATAACGTGTTTACATCTGCAAAGTATACAAGCCTGTACATTTATTGCAAGTCTTCAGCTGAACAAAAAAACCAAGCACCAAAGGCAACAAACATTGTGAATTATTGATAAGCGAATACAGAGGAATCTAAACCACACATCAGTCCAGGTTGATTGATGAGTGATTTTGATATGGACTCGCTTGATAATTTGTCTAGGTGGAATGGAAAATCTTCAGCCATCACATGGAACAACTGCTGTGTCAAATTTTCTACCGTTAATAAGCTCATCAAGTCCTCTGATTAACCAGAAG
Source organism: Zanthoxylum bungeanum (assembly GCA_019454045.1). Taxonomy (NCBI): domain Eukaryota; kingdom Viridiplantae; phylum Streptophyta; class Magnoliopsida; order Sapindales; family Rutaceae; genus Zanthoxylum; species Zanthoxylum bungeanum. Next base: position 3,244 of record SKCR01008199.1, on the reverse strand, counting down.
ACATTTATCAAAATGAAGCCAGAAACCAAGAAGAGAAGTTATATTACATTTGAGCCTCATACTTACTTTCCAGAGGAATCTCCCAACAAAGCTGTTGATTAGGACTGGACTTGACACATTTGTCTATTTCTACTAACACTAAAGAAAAAAAAAATTATCATGGTTTTTTCAAACCAAAATTGCCCAAAATTTTCATTTTTTACAAGGTGGGTATGGAACCATCCATTTCAACCACGCATGCATGATGCCAAATAAGCAAAAAATTATCACCCAAATGGAAAACTCTCATTGGTTGATTCATGGCAGCCTCAAATGAGACATCCTATGATGCACTGAACAAGTATAAATACAGTGAAGTGATCTGCGTGTGTGGTAAAGAGGCAGAAGAAGATAGTGAGATAAGATTATACAAGTAGTAGAAGCTGCAAAGGCCTCTCAAGCACACAGAACAAGAAACAAAAATGGCCTCAGCCTCGGCATCTTTGCTCAAGTCATCCCCTGTTCTTGACAAGTCTGAGTGGGTTAAGGGCCAGGCCATCCGCCAATCTGCTGTCTCCGTCCGCAGCCTTCCCAATGGACCCTCTTTCCTCACCATCCGTGCTGGTTCCTATGCCGATGAGCTTGTCAAGACCGCGGTATATTTGATGTTTTACTTCATTTTAAATCAAGTTGTTTGTGCTATTTGATTGATATACTTAGATGAGTATAAAGTTTAAACTATTCCTAAGGTTGTTGGAGAGTTATTGCAAATAAAAAAGTAGCTTGCCAAAGGATTTCTTGAAATATAGTCAAAGTTGTTAGTGACGCTAAAAGCTGTAAAAACAACTTGCATGCTAGCTACAAACTCTTTATGACATAAGAATATTGATTATGGCCATATGATTTGTGTTTTTGTTCAATCATATATGAAAGGAAAGAGAAAAAAAACTCAAATTTTGAGATAACATTAATCTTTTTCCCTATCTTGAGTGTTGAGAAAATTATAGCTTGTGATAGGATGTAAAATAGTTTACAATTGCATAGCAGATTGTTATTCTTGAACATCATTTAGTTGTCTAGTTCCAGCTAACCATGTGCATTTTGTTGTGGGGGGTATAGAAAACAATTGCATCACCAGGGCGTGGAATTTTGGCCATGGATGAGTCAAATGCAACCTGTGGAAAGCGTCTTGCCTCAATCGGGCTAGAGAACACTGAGGCTAACCGCCAGGCATACCGTACCCTCCTTGTCACAGCCCCTGGTCTTGGCCAGTATATCTCTGGTGCCATCCTTTTTGAGGAGACTCTCTACCAATCCACCACTGATGGCAAGAAGATGGTTGATGTGCTTGTTGAGCAAAATATTGTCCCTGGTATCAAAGTCGACAAGGTAATTAAGCCAATAAGCTTAGATACTGTACTTAAAAATTCATTCATTCTTGTGACAAGAATGATATTCTAACTTGTGTTTTGGACAATGAATATTACAGGGTTTGGTACCCCTTGCTGGTTCAAACGATGAGTCATGGTGCCAAGGCCTTGATGGCCTTGCTTCTCGCACAGCTGCTTACTACCAACAGGGAGCTCGTTTTGCCAAATGGTATAATAGTGTGTGTGTGTATATATATATATATATCTACTTACTATAATCTCAGTAAAATTAACTGTCTTCAATTGTTTTCAAATAAACATGTTAACGTTGATTGATTAGGCGTACTGTTGTGAGCATTCCCAACGGCCCATCTGCCTTGGCAGTCAAGGAAGCAGCCTGGGGTCTCGCCCGTTATGCTGCCATTTCACAAGTAAGATAGCTCAACCACAAAACTTGTTCACTCTCAACTATTGTTGTTGTGTTATGATCATTGAGAAATTTCTGTTATTTGGGATCTTGTAGGACAACGGATTGGTCCCAATAGTGGAGCCAGAAATCTTGCTTGACGGTGAACATGGCATTGACAGGACTTTTGAAGTAGCTCAGAAGGTCTGGGCTGAAGTTTTCTTCTACCTTGCTGAGAACAATGTGATGTTTGAGGGCATTCTCCTCAAGCCTAGCATGGTTACTCCCGGTGCTGAATGCAAGGAGAAGGCCACACCACAACAGGTTGCTGACTACACCCTCAAGCTCCTCCACAGGAGAATCCCCCCAGCTGTCCCTGGAATCATGGCAAGTTTCATTAACCCAAAAAAGAAAAAAAGACCTTCAGTTTCCCATTTCTATTCCAAATGTTTTTTTTTTGCAAAATCATTGACTAATTAGCATTGAAATTTATCATATGTTGCAGTTCTTGTCTGGTGGGCAATCTGAGGTTGAGGCAACCCTCAACTTGAATGCCATGAACCAAGGTCCCAACCCATGGCATGTGTCATTCTCTTATGCCAGAGCTCTCCAAAACACCTGCCTGAAGACATGGGGCGGCAGGCCAGAGAGTGTCAAGGAGGCTCAGGAGGTTCTGCTGATCCGTGCCAAGGCCAACTCACTTGCTCAGCTTGGCAAGTACACCGGTGAGGGAGAATCAGATGAGGCCAAGCAAGGAATGTTCGTCAAGGGCTATGTCTACTAAATTGTTTGCACCAAAGCTATAGACAAATTAAATTAGAAAGGGTGAAGAAATTTTATATGACTTGTTATCTCTTGTGTGTTAATGCTTTATAGCCGTGCTTTGGAGACTATTTTTTGTTCATGATTACATCTACTTTTAGCAACTTAATAAACTTCTTGCTAATGGGATGAGTTAGTGTGTCCTTGTGATCAAATTAGATTCTCTCTAAGTTTAAGTGCATCATAACTTATATTGCTTAAATTTATAGTTTAAATTAAAACCCGATTATTTTTTAATTATATTATTTAACCCATAACCTATAACATCAACTTATTTTTATTTACAATTGAAAAGACAAAAGGTTCGGTGAATAATTTCATCAACGCAATCTTTATTTATGTTGATAAAGACAAAAGGTTCGGTGAATAATTTCATCAACGCAATCTTTATTTATGTTGATGGTAAAAATCAGTATATGAATCAAGCAGTGTAAACCAGTTGCAGAGGTGGAATTTCCCCTTTGGCCGATGTTCAGAAAGTATTGGCCACTCCTCGGCCCAGCAGGAGTCCGGACGCGATCTCCCAGATTAGGCCGACCATAATATGTGCTTTGATGCGGTTTCCATAAGCTGACCACATCAGGTCGTCAGCTCGGTTCGGGCCTGTTCCGCTTAGGGGTGAGCACCGGTTCCGGGTCTACCCGGAACCGGTTGGAACCGGACCGGA
>SKCR01008198.1:0-31823 GCA_019454045.1 Zanthoxylum bungeanum | reverse complement strand
GGGATTATAATAGAAGAGAGAGAAAATTAATCTAGGATTAATAACGGAGATATTCTATCCGGGATAAAATGTCGTCTAAAGAGAGAGAGAACGATTAATTTGGAATTAATCGATGAATTAATATATTCGATATATTAAACGAAATTAGATTTCGACGCGGAATTAAAATTAGATTTTAATTCGGGCAAACGAGTTAATTCAGAATTAATTCGTTAGCGACGTAAATAATAATTTCGCCAGGCGTAATTATTTATTTAAATTCGATTGAATTAACGTCGCGACGTAAGCTCGGTATTTCGGAAATATCGAACCCGAACGCGTGAGTGCACGTGGGCCCACTTTCATTTGGAAACGTGTGGGGCCCACATGACACATGTCATTCTAATGCTTTGCATGTAGATAGTGTACAATGCACTCAATGTTATTGCCTGGAAATTGAGTGTTTGACACTCTAAGCTATTGCATGTGTAGTGTCATAAATTTATTATTAATTTAATAATTATGGCATAAATATAAATTGATTTTTGGTAAATCATTTTAATGAACATAACACATTTTTCTCTCAAAATTTCTCTCTTCCTCTCACGGTAATGGTGGCCATTTCTTCACTGGTTTTGAACCAGTTTGGGCGTGAGTTTAGGGGAGCAAGAGTTGGGTTTTCATGGTGAAAACCGCAAGTGCTAGCACACTACGAGTCTTGCGAAGGTGGTAGGGAGGTTCCCCCATGAGACGGGATCCATCCGACGAAGATTGGAGCTCCGTTTCTTCACCCAATTTTCTGTTTTGCAGGGCAGTGGACTGCATGCAGTGGGCGTGAATGGCAGTGCGTTTTTTGGGCTTGAATCGTCTCCAAATCGACTCTACCGATCAATGTGAGTATTCCGCTACCTCCGTTGATGTGTTCACACATAATTTCATGTCTTGTTTGATCTTGGGACCTTATAGAAAACCAACAACCTTCACATAGTAAAGCTCGTAATTCTTTTATCACCCAATGAAGATCCATTTTCAACCACCTGAAAATAAAAGAAAGAAATAAAAATTACAGCTAAAAATAAAGAAAATTAGATACAATAAATTATATAGCTTCAAAATTAATAACGCATGAAAAATAAGTCCCCGACAACGACGTAAAAAACTTGATCTGTGAAATCACACACATAACGCAAGCGCACGTATCGGTCAAGTAGTAAAAAAATATCGATCCCACGAGGACTTAATTTCTACTGTTTTTATTAATTATTGATACTATTTATTTACAGGTATCTAATTAAAGGGAGAAGGGAATGATTGTTTGATTGATTGGTTAAATGTGGATTTGCTAAATAAATAAAAAAAATAAAATATTAAGGAAAATAAACAAGAAACAAATATTTAGGGTTGTGGTTCCACACAATATTATTCTAATGAGGAATTGATTCTCTTATATATGTGTAATAAATCAGTCTGGAAATCTGGAACATGAAGATATGCAAAAGCCTCTTCTGATGGTCAATTGCAAACACAAAATATAACCCAATTAATCATATGTCTATGTTAACCAAGTTACATGAATTCAAAAAGTTCAAGTTCCAATTATGGCTACCCCCGCCCGACATGTATATGTCTAACCTGGAAGGAAATTTACCTAAGGGTCACCAAGCCTAAAGGTGAGATAATGAGCTATTGAATCTAAGGCTGAAACCTAAAATCCTTTTTCCAAGTTCATTTTAAGTTACCACAACAACCTTATTAATTGCATTAACAAGAAGCATTAAGCTTAAGATTCAATAAAAAAACCAAAGCATTACCATAATAATCAAATCAATTATTAAACTCTTGATTTCAAATGCTGGGGTTAGGGGATCCACCTTTAATATTTCAAATGTAGAAATCTCACTTTATTATAATATATAAATTATCAGTATTACCCAATTAAGTCAACCAGCCATAAAGGCCGTGTTATTATTTGTCCATAAATCAGCCATATAGGCGGTAATCATCTGTTACCTAAAGACCAACCATATAGGCGGTGTCACATTATGTCAAATAAATAAAACCAGCATTAAAGTGGTATCAACTTCAATCCATATTATTAAATTATAATTTCCATATTATAAATTAAGTGAGATTAATCTACCTTATCATATTAAAGGTTTTACCCTTCCCCCAACAAAAATTAACTACTAAACATAAAAGAAAGTAAGAACACACAAACTATTATTCCTACTAAAAAGAAACATAAAAATACATTACAAATCTAAAAAAATAAAACACACAAGATACAATCCTTAATTCTTATTCAAGAAACCAATGAGAGTATGAAATTTAGAAATGAAATGGCTTGGTATTTATAGGAAAAATTTTGCGTCCACCAAATTCTCCACAAAACATACAACCAAACATGGCACTAAACATGGTACAAACATGGCACCAAATCCTCCACCAACCATTCAAGCATGTTTGGTGGAAGTTTGAGAATTGCAATTTTCAATTTTATTTTATTTTATTTTTCTTTTGAAAATGACTTTAATAATTACACATAACATACTTACGGATATTTTATCAATTTCGGTCCTGAAAACTTTATAATTCGAAATTATTATGAACATAAAAGTTGTAGATCTTTGAGTATTTTTTAATCTGGAACTTGAATCACCTAAATCCGATATCTGAGTAGAAAGTTATAGCCAAAATACGAGTAAAGTTAAAATTTCCGAAATTGTACTTCGTTATAACGCCATTTCAAGTTTCCAACCTCTGAAATCCAAAGGTCAAGTCCATTTTTTGCCTTTATTTGTTCCATATTTCATCCTAATTGATTCCATTAAGTCTCGATTTTATTTTATCTGCAAAATTAACAAAAACACATCAAAACGTTCATAAAACTTGAGAAACTATACAAAATATTAGGTCAAAGTGGCAGTAAATATTGATATATTTTCCGCTCATCACACCCCCAAACATAACATTTTGCTAGTCCTCGAGCAAAACAAACAAAACAAAATGCATTAAACAACTTTAAAAATAAAATTAAACTAAGCCACTTTCGTAGGATCACAGTTGCATTTAGCATATGCAACTAGCCATTAAAACCCTAGGTGTCCCTAATGGCCGAGTTGTGGTCTCTTGAGAGCTTACATCAACGATACCTATAAACGTCATATGCAGACAAAAGTAAAAAAAATCAAAAACGTTAGTGACTAAACAAGTGAAACTCTTATCCAAGTTAATGTTGGACAATTATGACCAATAGCGTCACTATTTGTATAGATCATGGTGTTGTTGTACAAAATAAATATGTGACAAAGGAGATTGCTCTCTTATCATTTGTGATTAGATCACCAAAATGTATAAATGATAGGAGGTCCTTATGATTTGTTCCTGGATTGAGAATGATATGAGACAGTATCAATCCACGAAGGATAAATCATTAAATATCCATAGTCAGAGTATTATCGAGATTGGACATCGATAAATGCGTAAAAGACTAGTATTACAATTGTGCGCGTTGTGAGGGCATAACAACATAGTTCTCATATATTTGGGTATAGGATACTCATGCAAGTGTAATAGGAGGTTGTGTTTACCGATGGTACGGGAAACAGCTTCGCTCTGGATAGACCCCCTCGAAATTCCATTGGTAGTATGACTATGTGTCTATGGAAGTCCGAAATCAGTGTAAGTGTATTTGGTCTTAACCTGAGACTTGCACCAATAATACTTGCGACAATCAATATACTTTGGTTTTGGTCGTCCAGGGCTTTAACATGTTATGTGTACGCCTCTGCTGGGTATATTGAGAATCGTAGTGTGTTGGGTGTGATGTCAAAATGGAAGTATCACTCTAGTCATATGGAGATGATGATCGCGTAGGGATACAGAACTGGTTCTCTAAAGGGTTGCAACCATCGGGATAATATGACTTGGTCATGATTATCCGATAATAAAGAGACTAGTTGCTTGTAATCCGATATATGCTTCATACGGGGCAGACACTGTACCAGCCCCAGGCCTTGCATGTGATCATCTGATACCTGATCGAAATACACAATACTACGTATACTACGCCTGATATAGATCTTATATTCTTGTAAGGATGTTTCTGGAGAATTGGGTAGACATGGTGCTTTGCTAGAAGCCAACCTTGTCTTGTAAATCGGCACAAACGTATTACAAGGTACTTACGTGTTCGGATAGTCCGACGACCCGATTTACCTTCAATATATCTGGGGATCTCATGGGTCGCTTCTAGAAGATTCACCGACGACGTATGACTCGCACTTTTATTAATCATGGATTAATTAATAATGAGAGAGAAAATTAATCTGGGATTAATTGCGGAGATATTTTATCTGCGATAAAATATCAATTAAAGAGAGATAACGATTAATTTGGAATTAATCGATAAATAATATATTCGATATATTATACGAAATTGGATTTCGACGCAGAATTAAAATTAGATTTTAATTCGGGCGAACGAGTTAATTTAGAATTAATTCGTTAGCGACGTGAATAGTAATTATGCTAGGCATGATTATTTAATTAAATTAGATTTAATTACGTCGCAACGAAAAATTCATTAATTTGGAATTAGCGAACCCGAGCCCGAGATTGTTTGCGAGTGCATTCGCATTTCGAATTCGAGTGTAGCACGCATGTCAAATCAAGCGTCAAATCGCTAGTCGCTTCTAGCGTCACATCATTCGTCAATCAAGTGATAGACGCCTTTCACTTTGAGTGATTGACGCCAGTCACTATTCACTGATTGATGGGAAGTGATGTGTGTGGTTGATAGAAAGCATTTATTGCTTGACTTGAATAGTGACTGGCACAACAAGGGCATTTCTTCCAATTTTTCCTCTCCTCATTCACGCCCAACAAGGGCATTTCTTCACTGGTTTGGCAGCTCACTGCCGAGAGCCAATAAGGAAATGGGAAGCAAAAGTGTGATGATTTTGCGGCAAAATCATCAAGAGCTAGCACTCTGAGAGACATTCGAAGGTGATAGGGAAGTCCACCAATGAGCTTGGAATCACACCACGAAAGCTTGGAGCTTGGAAGATGATCAAAAGCCGAAAATGGAGGAGCAAAAATCAGTCACTGCCGTGACCATGACAATGAGCAAAAAAAAATTTTTGTTCATTGCAGCGTCCCTCAACCCATCGATGTGAGTATTCCGCAACTCTGTGATGTATTCGCATGTTTATTTCTTGTTTTGTATTCGATCCTCGGGGCCGTAGAAACTCCAACAATGTTATCAGAGCGAGTAAAAGCATGAAATTTGATAAAAGCTTAAAATTTGGGTAAAATGTATTTGAGCATGATTTGATTAAATTGGATGTTTGAGTATGCTTAATACATGTTTAATTGAAGATTGATTGGATCAATTTCAAGAAATTTTGTTTGGAACAATTTTCCCCAATATTGTTGTGTTGGCCGAATGTCAACTTGCTCTAATGTCTTGGTGATTTTTGATTCTAATCATTGGATGAGTTAGAATCATATTTGGAATGTTGATTTAATGTCGATTGTGGATTTAATTGGATTGAAACCGAATCGGACACAAATTGCCCAAATTGCCGAGAGCTTATGCATGTAAAATTGGGTTGGATTTTGATTAAATTGTGTTGGACACTATTTGATGTTGATGAGCATGATTAATTACGCTAATTGTTGTTTGAAAAATGTTAATTGGGTAATTAATTGTGTAATACACTTTAGGTAATTAAATTGTGAAATTGGATTTTGTAATTTAATTGAATTGGGCTAATTTTGGAAATTGGGCTTGTAATGTTGTTATTGGGCTTATTGGGCTTGGTTGTACTAAGTTAGGTTTAGGCTAAATTGGTTGGATCCAATTGGGCCCAAAACCGCTTCCATAAAGCCCAAATGCGACTAATGGACATTAATATATTTAATTGGGCCTAATGGGCCTAAATTGATTTCTGGGCTTCTGGGGTTACTCCTTGATTGGACTTTGGTTATTGGGTTTGACCCTAGTTGACCAAAAGTCCACGCTTTAAGAAATTATTTAAAAGCCCATTGGACTTTAATTAAATTCACGTTGGACGTTCATCGGGCTTTGAGACCCGTAATGATTAAATTTGATATTTAAATCGTAAAAGTTCATTAGTAAAGTGTAGTATTTAATTTGGAATTAAATATCGAATTAGCATTAAATACAAATTGAATTGGATTTTATTTTGTTGTTTAATTTAATTCATGAATTCGTACTTTGAGTACTTATTCGCAAAACGAGTTTGACTCGAGCAAAATCAAATCGTTGTTTGAACATTGGATGGTCATTAATTATCAGATTAATTAATTTGATTAGATTGATTGATAGCATGCTTGTGTGATTACATGGTTGCGATGTATGAATAATGTATATCGGATGTATATCAGATGGGTGGGGCAATTTTAGAAATTGTTGTAATAAATTTGGAATTTATTTAATTGGACCTGCGTGTCCAGCCTTATCTCTTATGACTCTTTGTATTCTCTTCTCACCTATTCCCCTCAATGTAAATGAGGTTTCTTTAGAAGTGTAGTGTAACGGGTAGAAGCAAATACTTGTGCTAGCGGGAGAGAGAAAATGAGAGATTTGATCTTGGATCAATGTGTTAAATATCCATCCGCATAATATTATTATTTATTTATACGCGCTTTATTATGTATTTAGAATGCAAGTTTAAGGGTGTATGATGATGAGACCTTAACAAAGATAATAAATTGGTTGCCAATTTGCACGTGAAAAACCCTCGCAAAATATTAAGCGTTTTTCCTTCCATTGAGTGATTCTTACTCAAGATCCGAGACTGGCATTGGCTTGTTAGCCAAAGTCAAGGCCTTTGTCCGTCGAAGATGTGTTTGAATCACGAGAGCTTTGTTCCATATCGGTGTCTTGTCCAAGTTGTGGTTTGTTGGCCAAAGTCAAGACCACTTCTTGTCCATCGACATTGATTACGAAGCTTTCCATGGTCAATGGGTCGTGCTTAACTGGGATCACTAAGTTTGTTGTGCCAAAGCCAAGGCTTAGTTGATTTAGAGGAAATAGGTTAGGTAATATATTGGATATATTGGAGTATATAAGATATATGTTTCGGACTTGGATGTCCCCCTACTGGATCTAGCAATTGGATTAGATCCAATTGATCTTAGAGATCTACCTAGTTAATTATCATACAATTTGTTGGCCAAAGTCAAGATTGTGTGATATTTAACGGGATCCTAGCCCACTAGGAAACATGGTTTCCCGAGTACTCAACAGAGGGTTAGAGGCTTGCCGAAAAATAGTGGGAGGCAAGAATTGAATTTACAATATTCGTTTAATTAATTGCCATACTCGCTCAAACAAATATCATACGTCAAATAAATTAAATGTTAGTTGGACTAATATTTAAATTGTTGTTTTAAAATAGTTGGACTATATTCAAACAATTAATTATAGTTTATTAAATAGTTGGACTATAATAATCATTGTAATAAATAGTACCGAAATCGTTGATTAAATAGTTGGACTATTAAAATCAAGATAAAATTGAAAGATTGACATTTAAAACATAATCCTAGGGAAAATGTATTTAAATGGTTTAATTTTCAAATTGGGAATAAAATTTCAGGATGGTCCTGGAAAATAATAAGTTACTTTATTTGATAAAATAACATATTAAGTCTAAGTCCGGAGTTAAGCAAATAGTCGAGCATAATCTTTGGAAGATTTATGTAATGATAACTTTAGTGCTTAATCCATTAAACTTGTCAAATAGACTCCTTAATTTCTTAATCATAACTAAGGATTAGATCCTTAAAGTATGATAATGAAATTGAAGGATCTTCATAAATCTATACTTAGATTTTAGAAGTAACAAATTGCAATACTAAACTCTTGGAGAGTTAATGACTATTCTCAAGGAGTCAAAGTCAAAGTCTGCAATATGGCAAAAAGCGCAAGACGCACCTTGCTTCGATATTCTAGAAACCCGAGGCTTGGCCAAAGGCTTCTAGAATATGGAAAAAGGGCAAAGGCAAAATCATTATAATCTTCTGGGAAGATAAAGGACATATCCCAAAATGTCTACCTAAATTATGGCAAACGGGATCGCGGAAGCGTGACTGCCGTTTAGACAAACAGACACGAAGGAATTGAAGACGAGCAAGGCTCTGACTTCAAATATGTTTGTCACAAATATGTTCATTACTAGTATTAAAATTGGATTTTAAATACTTAGTGTGGTACATAAATATGCGTTGATATTCAGAATCTGCTATTAGTAGGATACTGACTTCAGATGAGATTTATCTACGAATTGGAAACGGGACAAAAGTCGCTGTTTTAACTGTAGGTACCTAAGTTTAGGAACTACCCTTTGGGTATATACTTAAATTAGGAAACTGTTATAATGTAACTAGTTTGACTAGAAACATTATCTTTATATCAGTGTTTAACCCGCTGCGGATAAACCTTTATATCCTAGAACACTAAAGTGTTTTATTATATAAAGATGATATTGAGATAAACACATTAGATGTGAATAACATCATTTATATTTTGAATATAAATAATTCTAAAAAATATATAAAATGACAAACAAATAGGTCAAACTGATTTGATCAGAAGAAACTTAAAGGTGGCATTGTTGTCTGGGACACAATTAAACAATACTCATATATCCACACTTTTGAAGAGTGGGTACTAGGACTGATTTGATTCTATTCAAATAAAGTCTACGAATCTAGTTTATTGGGCAAACTGCCTATAACACATTTACTTGGTAAAAGTTCAAATGCCACCAATGTGTTAGCCCTAGTTCATAGTGAAGCAAGTGGGCCCATGTCTAGCTAGGCTAGAGGTGGATATGAATATTTCGTGACCTTTACGGATATGGCATCGCGTTATGGTTATGTGTTTCTTTTGAAGAACACAAATCGGAAACTTTTAGAGTTTCGACACAAAATAGACAGACGGATCGGCTAAAGTATTAAATCGTCACGGTTAGACCATAATGAAAATACTTAAGGAATAGGTTTCTCAAATACTTGAAAGAGTATATTATTCTTTCAATAAGGACTCCTCTCGGAACACGTCATTTTGACGGTATGTCCGAACTGAGTAACCGAATTTTGTTGGACATGATAAGGTTAATCATGAGTCACTCTGAGCTACCATTTCCTTCAACGGATACGCATTTACAGTGCAGAACTTATTTTGAATAAGGTTCCATAAAAATCTGTTTGACAGATATCATATTAGATATGAACAAGAAAGAAACCGGGTTTCTCATTCCTGATTATTTGGGTATGCTAGGCATATGTTTGGATGATACCAAACTAAAACCCAAATTGGATAAGTGTCTAAGTTGTAGGTTATCCTAGGGATACCAAAGTATAGTACTTATACAACTCACTAGAGAATAATTTAATTGTTACTCGCCATGCGGTTTTCTTAAGAGGAATACCTATAAGCAGTGGTAAGTGGGAGGATAGTAAAACTTGATGAAAATCGGAGTGATACTGTTCAAGGCACCGATTCCTAATGGAACACAAATAGTTCATCAAGGATGAGACTATACCAATAATCTTCGAATACACAAGAACCACGTAAGTCGGAGAGAGTCAGAAAACAACATGGGTATGGGTTTCTGATCTCACCTCATAAAGATGTCAATCTTATTGAGGTATACCAACTGACTACGTATGAGGAAGTGATACAAGCTATCGAATCACTATTATGACAAAGTTTCATGAGTCCGAAATGGATTCCATGTATATCAACTATGTTTTGACACTAGTTGTTGTACCGCAAGGCATTGTGCCTATTAGTACTATATAAATCTTCAAGGAAGACATAAATGGATGGCAACATACCAACGTATAAAGCTAGGCTTTTAGCGGAAAGGTATCGTTATCAACATTATGTCGATTACGATTCAACCTTTTACCTGTTGCCACGGTAAATCCATTTGGATAATGCTTGCTGACGCTGCATGTTTCATTTAAGAAATATGACAGCTGAACGGGAAAATTGATTTCCTGAAAAGGAAACCTTTTGGAGGATGTTTACAACATCCTGTCGGTTTTGTCGTACTAAAATTAGCAAACAAGGTTTGCGGGTTATTCGATCCATGTTTGGATTGAAGCAAGCATTAGGTTCTTGGAATTGTCGTTTTAATGAAATCATAATGGCTTATGATTTAATTCAAAACGAATATGATTCTTGTGTATATAAGGAGGTTAGTGTGAGAGCACTGACAATAAATGTCCTATAAAATAACGATAATATGTCATTTCTTGGAAATGATATTCCCATAACAATCGGCGAAAGCTTGGCTTTCGAGAATAATTCTCCGTAGAATTCTTGGGAGAAACAACCTTTATTCTAGGAATAAAGATCTATTGGGATAAATTAAGTTTTTAAAACTCTCCGAAGAACTCGTACATTGAAAAATGTACGTGACCTGGTGTCTCATACTCTTTGAGCATATGGATTCACAAACAGGCCAATCCAAGTGATAGTCACTGGATTAAAGTTAAGAACATCCATTAGTATCTTAGAGATCTAAGGATGCTGTCTTATTCTATGGAGATGGAAAACTTGAAGTGACTGGGATCACTGCTGTAAGTTTCCAAACCAATAAAAAACGATTGCAAGTCGCAAACAGTACTATACAGTTTGAATAACAGAACAGTGAGCTGGAAATCTTCCAAGCATGATACTGTTACCGAATAAACAACAAATGTGGGTTATTGCTGCAGCTGATGCAGCAATAGAAGCCATTTGGGTCGATAACAAATCTAATTAGATTAGATATAGTTCTGTTAGCAGCTGAGCTAGGCTTCAGCACAAGCTAAAGAATTAATAGTCTCATCAACGATCCAGATACATACTTTGATATTCATCTGATTCGTTCAGATCATACATCGTGGCGATGTAATGATCGTATAAATCGCATCAGATGATAATCATGCAAATCCACTGACGAAAGCCTTTTCTCAGCAGTTTGAGCCCACCGTACATAGTTCGGGTGTCAGACACTCGAGTTACTGGCTATAGGCCAAGTGGGAGATTGTTGGACAATTATGATCCATAGTGTCACTATTTGTACAGATCATGGTGTTGTTGTACAAATTAACTATGTGACAACGGAGATTGCTCTCTTATCATTTGTGATTAGATCACCAAGATGTATAAATGATAGGAGGTCCTTATGATTTGTTCCTGGATTGAGAATGATATGAGACAATATCAATCCACGAAGGATAAATCATTAAATATCCATAGTCAGAGTATTATCGAGATTGGACATCGATAAATGCGTAAAAGACTAGTATTACACTTGTGCGCGTTGTGATGGCATAACGTCATAGTTCTCATATATTTGGGTATAGGATACTAATGCAAGTGTAATAGGAGGTTGTGTTTACCGATGGTACGGGAAACAGCTTCGCTCTAGATAGACCCCCTCGGAATTCCATTGGTAGTATGACTATGTGTCTATGGAAGTCCGAAACCAGGGTAGGTGTATTTGGTCTTAACCTGAGACTTGCACCGCTAATACTTGCGACAATCAATATACTTTGGTTTTGGTCGTCCAGAGCTTTAATAGGTTATGTGTACGCCTCTGCTGGGTATATTGAGAATCGTAGTGTGTTGGGTGTGATATCAAGATGGAAGTATCCCTCCAGTCATATGGAGATGATGATCGCGTAGGGATACAAAACTGATTCTCTAAAGGGTTGCAACCATCGGGATAATATGACTTGGTCATGATTATCCGATAATAAAGAGACTAGTTGCTCGTAATCCGATATATACTCCGTACGGGGCAGACATTGTACCAGCCCCAGGCCTTGCATGTGATCATCTGATACTGGATCGAAATACGCAATACTACTTATACTACGCCTCATATAGATCTTATATTCCTGTAAGGAAGTTTCTGGAGAATTGGGTAGGCATGGTGCTTTGCTAGAAGCCAACGTTGTCTTGTAAATCGGCACAAATGTAGTACTAGGTACTTACGTGTTCGGATAGTCCGACGAACCGATTTACTGCCAACATATCCAGTGATCTCACGGGTCGCTTCCCGAAGATTCACCGATGATGTATGACTCACACTTTTATTAATCTGGGATTAATTAATAATGAGAGAGAAAATTAATCTGGGATTAATTGCGGAGATATTTTATCTGGGATAAAATATCAATTAAAGAGAGATAACGATTAATTTGGAATTAATCGATAAATAATATATTCGATATATTATACGAAATTGGATTTCGACGCAGAATTAAAATTAGATTTTAATTCGGGCGAACGAGTTAATTTAGATTTAATTATGCTAGGCATGATTATTTAATTAAATTAGATTTAATTACGTCGCAACGAAAAATTCATTAATTTGGAATTAGCGAACCCGAGCCCGAGATTGTTTGCGAGTGCATTCGCATTTCGAATTCGAGTGTAGCACGCATGTCAAATCAAGCGTCAAATCGCTAGTCGCTTCTAGCGTCACATCATTCGTCAATCAAGTGATAGACGCCTTTCACTTTGAGTGATTGACGCCAGTCACTATTCACTGATTGATGGGAAGTGATGTGTGTGGTTGATAGAAAGCATTTATTGCTTGACTTTTTGGAAAAAAGATTTTGGTATATGTTTTATTTGTTTTTGGAAAAAAAATATCTAATAAAAAAATCTCTCTCTCTCTTCCAATTTTTCCTCTCCTCATTAACGCCCAACAAGGGTAATTCTTCACTGGTTTGGCAGCTCACTGCCGAGAGCCAATAAGGAAATGGGAAGCAAAAGTGTGATGATTTTGTGGCAAAATTATCAAGAGCTAGCACTTCGAGAGACATGCGAAGGTGATAGGGAAGTCCACCCCTGAGCTTGGAATCACACCACAAAAGCTTGGAGCTTGGAAGATGATCCAAAGCCGAAAATGGAGAAGCAAAAATCAGTCACTGCCGTGACCATGACAGTGAGCAGAAAACGATTTTTTTCATTGCCGCGTCGCTCAACCGATCGATGTGAGTATTCCGCAACTCCGTGATGTATTCGCATGTTTATTTCTTGTTTTTTAATCGATCCTCGAGACCGTAGAAACTCCAACAGTTAATAGTTTTTTTCTTTCTTTCTAAAGTACTAAATAAGTAAATTCTCAGATTATTTTTACCATTCTCCATATACACAACCAACAAGGTATAAACCAGCTCATTGTGCCCACAATATTCATAAGTGTAGTTGAAAAAAAAGTAATATTTTTATCCTAAAGTTATATCAGAATTCACACCATTTTTTGGCAATGGAACTTTTTCTGACATTTTTTTTTATTTAGAACAACTTCAATCCATGTACCGAGTTTTGGGTCAGTGACTCCAAAGCCAGTTGGCTTTAGAGCACTACGTGTTAAGACACCATTATAGACTTAATTACTCGGATCTTTTTATAACATCTTTAATCTATGTAGCGAGCTTTGGGCCAGTGACTCCTGAACCAGTTGGTATTAGGGCATTAGGTGTTAAAACAACCCTACGAACTTAATTACTCAGATCTCAGATGTTTAATTTTTTTCACTTATTATTCCATTGCTTTTTAGATGTTTCCTCCAATTAAACTAGAGCACTGGATATTACAAACTTTTCACTTACAACTAATGGCCATATGATACCATGCATGTTGATAATACATGTCAACTAAGCGTATGAAGATCCAATTTAGTCAGTATTATGGAGAATTCACAAGTTAAATAATTTAAAAGGAAATAAAAAAAAATTAACTTGTTACGAAATATGTTGAGATACGTCTCAGGAGTGGAAATTCCTTACACATATATCTCAAACACCATTCCACTTGATTAGTCAAGTTAAAAAACACACAAAAAAAAAAAAAAAAAAATTATAATTTTTTTGAATTTTTTACAAAAAACCAAGTAAAAACAACACAACGAAAAAAATAAAAATAAGATATTAATCAATTATTCCCTCCCTCAAACCTAATTGAGACATTGTCCCCAATATCTAAAAAAGTAGAAGAAAAATTTTGAGGATAGTACCTAGTTAGCTGGTAATCTAAATCTAAAAAGAAAATTAAAGGTTAAGATCCGGATTTATCCGACGTTTCTTACCACGATCATTATCGGACTTGTTAATCTTGGAAAAGATAGGGTGAATTTGTGGTTTAAAGGCTAAAAATTGGTTAATTAAATCATGGGCAGTTCTGGCAGTGAAGAATATATCTTTTACAAGTTTGGACACGAACCCATTTCTCCGGGCATCATTAAGAAAGTAATAAACTCCATCAACATTAAACTGTCCAATTGGTTTCTGGTGTATGTTAAAGTTCGCCCAAGGTAACACTGTAAAAATTTCCTCCATTGTGCCCAATCCACCTGGCAAAGCAATAAAAGCATTAGTACAATTAATCATTTCAACAAGTCGTTCAGACATACCTGGCACAATGCATTCCTCTCCGTTTGATGATCCCATCAGATTCTCCTCTGCCAAAGGTTTTGGGATAATTTCCAGAACTTGACTACCTCTTCATGTACGGCCCATGAAACATACTCCATTTGTCCAAGATTACCACCGCCATATACTAGGTACATCTTCCTCTCAGCTATGACTCGACCCAATTCATGTGCTGCTTCAACGAATTCTGGCTTAGAACCAACACTGGTACCGTAAAATACGCAGATGTTAACAACTCGTCATCTTGAAATTACTTCCATATTTTTTTTAATGTATTTCTTTCTCAAAACTCGATGTCTTCAAGAGTGCAATAACGAGCTGAATTTATAGATCCGGAAAAAGGGTGAGTAATAATAGCACAAGTACCCGCCAAATGACAATTATCAGCTAAACAGTAAAATATATCGTGAAAGTAAATAAGTTTTTATCTTGTCGGTGAAAATAAAAGAAATCACAACACAAAAGCAAATAAAAACAATTATTTAAGGCAACAAAATTATTAATGCAATACATCACTCGCTTGGTATATAAATTCATTAGGATGCGTGTCAAGAATCCATTCCTTACTCAGCTATCGGTAATGAATTAAATTTCATCTTTATAATTGTCAAACACCATTCCTACTGTCTTGTTTTTCCTTAAATGCTCAGTTTGTTCTTTTTTCCTGAAAATATCACACAAAATTAAAAACTCTACAACATGTATACACAAAATACAAAAATTGAAATTTAAATGAAAATAAACATTTTGCATGGGTTGCCTCTCTACTAGCGATAAATTTTTTATCTTTAGCCAGACGTGACTGAAGTCCATCTGTCAGTGAGGTTTCAGCATGTTTTGGATGTCGGATTAAAGATAATTCCATGAGCGTTGCTTTTGAATGGTCTCTTCCAACGATAAAGTGGAAAATAGAATTTTGTCTTATTCAGTGCTCGTGCCACCTTTTTAAACTTTGTCGCTCCAGTGGTTCCTGAAAAGAAAGAAAGAAAATCAAGAGGTCTCGTATGGTGCTTGACTTTGAATTGGAGTTCCATTTTGTCAAGCTTTTGGGCGGTGTCTGTGATTTGTACTCCCTAAAACAGTGATGTTTCTCCTGAATGTATGAAATCTTAAATATGGTCAGACATTTGCTCCTCTATTAGTCCTGCATCTTGCTCCACCTTTTCTTCACAGATGAACTTGAGAATTTCTGTATTCAGCTCTTTATCTGTCATCTGTGAAATGCATGCTCCATAAGTGTCAACTAGAGGATGTAAAGATGTACCTGATTGTAGGTCTTTATACTTTTTGGTCGGTATGAATGGTTCGGGTAGCTATTCTTAAAACATATGTGCAATGCATGCTCCAAGATCTTCATTTTGAGGATGCAAAGTTTCATCTTCACTTGTTGGTGTAGTTGGTATAGACAGCTCTGCTACTTGTTCCTCATCAGAGTCTGATGAATAATAAATATCAAATTGATATTCTGTTGGTTCGGGATCCTGAACTGATATATCAGATTCTTGATATTGTTCTGCCTATTCCTCTGTTAAGGTGTCATCATGAAATGCTTGGTACTCGAAGGCTTCGTTAGTGTCATTTGAATTTGCTTCGTGAGATGTGAAGTTCTATTTTCTATTAATTGTCTCGTTTGATCTATCATTCTTTCTATGGATACCACGTTACTCTAAAACATTTCATCCATTGCATCCCACTTTTCGTCTTGTTTCTTGAGCCAATCTTTGAGCATGTCAATCACATGATCTTCCTCTGATGGTTATGGTTCTTGATGAAGATTGTAGGTGGATGGTGGATAAGATGGAGAATAAGGTTTAGTGAAATATGTTGGTTCTTCGTACTATGAAAGATTCTGATAATTCTGCCACCCTGAATTGTTGAGGTATATTCATTGATCGCTCGGGTGGTTACCATCACATATCTCACATCTCCTCATTGCATTCTAAAATGGTTGGGAAAATGTTGTATTGATTGGTTCTGACATCCAATGATAATTGGGCTAGACAACAGGCCTCAGAAAACTAGACTGCTACTCCCTGATTTGGGGTGTATCTTCACCTCGTAAAGCTCGTAATTATTCCATCGCCCAATAGTGATCCATTTTTCAACCACCTGAAAAATAAAAGAAATAAATAAAAATAACAAATAAAAATAAAGAAAATTAGATACAAGTAAAATATATAGATTCAAAATTAATAACTCAAGAAAAATAAGTCCCCGGCAACGGCACCAAAAACATGATCGGTGAAATCACACACGTTACTCAAGTGCACGTATCGCTCAAGTAGTATAAAAATATCGATCCAACGAGGATTTAATTTCTACAATTGTTATTAATTATTGATTTTTTTATTTACAGGTATCTAATTAAAGGGAAAAGGGAATATTGCTTGATTGGTTAGTTGAATGTGGATTTTCTAAATAAATAAAAACACAAAAGAAAATTCTAAGGAAAATAAACAAAAGACACAAACATCTAAGGTTATGATTCCACACAATATTATTCTAATGATGAATTGATTCTCTTATATATGTGTAATAAATCAGTTTGCTAACCTGGAACATGAAGTTATGCAAAAGCCTCTTCCAATGGTCAGATGCAAACACCCAAAATAACCCAATTAATCATATGTCTATTTTAACCAAGTTACCAGAATTCATTAATTTCAAGTTCCAATTGTGGCTACCCCCGCCCGACAGGTATATGTCTGTGTTGTAAGGAAATCTACCTAAGGGACATCTACCCCAAGGTGAGATCGTGAGCTATTGAATCTAAGGCTGAAACCTAAAATCCATTTTCCAAGTTCATTTTAAGTTTACCCCATCAATCTTATTATTGGCCAATTAATAAGAAGAATTAAGCTTAAGATTCAATAAACAAACTAAAATATTACCTATAATATAATTAAATCAATTATGAAGCTTAAGAATATTGTGTTTCATCACTTCCCTAGAATAAAAATAATGGGGGTTAGGGGATCCACCTTTAATATTCCAAATGTCAAAATCTCAATTTATTATAATATAGAAATTATCCTACCAGGAGCAAAGCCAAGCAAACCCACAAGAGATTGTTATCCACGCAACTCCTGTGAACCCTACGAAAACAAAGCCCGTGAAACTCACAAAAGATTGTTATGAGTGCCCAGGAAAGCATAACAAAGTTTGAAGATTAGAAACCTGTGAAGAACAAAGCCTCACGAACCCAAAATTGCTTGAAATGCCACAAAAGACATCAATCCCATTTGATAAGTTTTGAAGAGAATCCACTCTACCATGGTTAGCCATCCACGGCCTCACCACCAATGTGCCTAAAGGGAATATTAATTTTTAGGTTCAAACATTCATCCATTTAACTAATGACATGCTTGCTTAAATAATACAATGGAAACCCTAATTTTAATATATAAAAACCAAAAATAACCCTAGGTAATAATCCTTATTACAAATAAAATCTTGGGCCCCTAACATTTGGCCCACTCTAGAATAAACACTAACATTAACCTCCTTTGGGAGGCCTTCACTTATATATCTTGAACCCCCTTCATTGCCAAATAATGTGAATGGATTATCATGCTTCTTCCTTTGATGCTTAGATCCATGCTTCGAGGCTTATTTTCTTGCCGCTCCATGTATCATATCATTCCCTCATTCTTTAAGAAGATTCGTCCTCGAATCTTTAAGGTCAATCTGTAACGTCCAAACACTTTATCTCTAATCAAATCTGATTTGTCTTTCTGTTCTTTTTTTTGTGGCGCTTGATTTGTGTTTTTTTTTTCACAGCCCATGTTTTTTTTGTTTTTGCGTTCTTCCTTTTTTTAAAATTTTGAATCCAACACATGCAGGATGATAAAAGAAGAAGAAGGAAAAAAATTAACAGAAACATAACTCAAAGAAAAGAAAAAAATGAACAGAAACACTACTCAAAGAAAAGAAAAGAAAAAAATGAACAGAAACATGACTCAAAGAAAAGAAAAAATAATCATAAAAAAAGGAAAAAAATTTAAAAAGACACAAACTTTAAGATATAACCTGCTCTGCAACCAAAGTTCTTAATAACAACTAATGAAAACGTGTCTTGAGCAAAGCCAAGCAAACCCACAAGATATTGTTATCCACGCAACTCATGTGAACCCCACGAAAACAAAGTCCGTGAAACCTATAAAAGATTGTTATGAGCGCCCAGGAAAGCATAACAAGGTTTGAATATTAGAAACCCGTGAAGAACAAAGCCTCACGAACCCCTAATTACTTGAAACGCCACAAAGGACAGCAACCCACTTTGATAAGTTTTGAAGATAATCCACTTTTCCATGGTTAGCCATCCACGGCCTCACCACCAATGTGCCTAAAGGCAATATTAATTTTTAGGTTCAAATATTCATCCATTTTATTAATGACATGCTTGCTTAAATAATACAATAGAAACCCTAATTTTAATATATAAAAAACCAAAAATAACCCTATGTATTATTACAAAAAAAATCTTGGGCCCCTAACATTTGGCCCACTGTAGAATAAACACTAACATTAAACCCCTTTGGGAGGCCTTCACTTATATATCTTGAACCCTCTTCATTGCCAAATAACGTGAATGGATTATCGGGCTTCTTCCTTTCATGCTTAGATCCATGTATCATATCATTCCCTCATTCTTTAAGAAGATTCGTCCTCGAATCTTTAAGGTCAATCTATAACGTCCAAACACTTTATCTCTAACCAAATCTGATTTGTCTTTCTGTTCTTTTTTTTGTGGCGCTTGATTTGTGTTTTTTTTTCCACAGCCCACGTTTTTTTTTTTCGTTCTTCCTTTTTTTTGAAATTTTTGAATCCAACACATGCAGGATGACAAAAGAAAATGAAGGAAAAAAAATTTAACAGAAACAAGACTCAAAGAAAAGAAAAAAAATTAACAGAAACAAGACTTAAAGAAAAGAAAAGAAAAAAATGAACAGAAATAGAAATCAAAGAAAAGAAAAAATTTAACAGAAACATGACGCAAAGAAAAGAAAAAACATAAAAAAAAAAGGAAATTTTTTAAAAAAGACAATAACTTTAAGATATAACCTGCTCTGCAACCAAAGCTCTTAATACCAACTGATGAAAACGTGTCTGGAGCAAAGCCAAGCAAACCCACAAGAGATTGTTATCCACGCAACTCCATTGAACCCCACGAAAACAAAGTCCGTTAAACCTCTAAAAGATTGTTATGAGTGCCCAAGAAAGCATAACAAGGTTTGAAGATTAGAAACATGTGAAGAACAAAGCCTCACGAACCCCTAATAACTTGAAACGCCACAAAGCACATCAACCTCCTTTGATAAGTTTTGAAGAGAACTCTTCCATGGTTAGCCATCCACGGCCTCACCACCAATGTGCCTAAAGGCAATATTAATTTTTAGGTTCAAATATTCATCCATATTATTAATGACATGTTTGCTTAAATAATGCAATGGAAACCCTAATTTAAATATATAAAAACCAAAAATAACCCTCGGTAATAATCCTTATTACAAATAAAATCTTGGGCCTCTAACATTTGGCCCACTGTAGAATAAACACTAACATTAACCCCCTTTAGGAGGCCTTCACTTATATATCTTGAACCCCATTCATTACCAAATAATGTGAATGGATTTTCTGGCTTTTTCCTTTTATGCTTGGATCCATGCTTCGAGGCTTGTTTTCTTGTCGCTCCATGTATCATATCACAGATCAAAGAATTATTATAATATAATTAAATCAATTATGAAGCTTATGAATATTGTGTTTAATCACTTCCCTAGAATAAAAATAAAATGATGGGGTTATGGGATCCACCTTTAATAATCCAAATGTCGAAATCTCACTTTATTATAATATAGAAATTGTCAGTGTTACCCAATTAAGTAAAACCAGCCATAAAGGCGGTGCTATTATTTGTCCATAAACCAGCCATATAGACGGTAATCATTTGTCACCTAAAGACCGACCATATAGGCGGTGTCACTGTAGGCACTGCAATTTTTACATATAAGTCCCGATAAGGAGTCTCACATGAAGACACTACCTTTTATGTCGCGAGAAACGGACGTCGGAAGGGAAAAGATGGAAATCAGTACTTTGTCAAATTTGACTCGCTTGTTTAGCTTCGGGCTCGATGATGGACCATCTTTTTAAAATTCACCTAACCTAAACCATCTGCAAACCAATTAACCCCGGCCTAAAATCCCCGCCAACTCCTTTGACTTGACCTAAAACCCCGCAAACCCACACACCGTTAAGCTTACCAGCAAACCCACCAACTAAAGCCAAGCCCACGCCCAAACATGGCCCATGTACGCCCAAGGCCCTTAATACACATCCAAGTAATTAAAATGAATATTTAACACATGGGAAAATCAAAATAAAATAAATAAAATCTAAATAATTGCATGCCTAATTAAGATAAATCAAATATATTAACTCCCTAATTAAACCAAATCTTGTCTCCAATCAAATAATAGGTTTTCCTTGTATGACACTAATTGGTCTCCTTCCTATTCAAGCACATGGAAACCCTAGCCTTTGTCTATAAAAGAAACCCAAAACCAACACTCCCCCTCTCTCTCCAACTCACGCATACATAAAGAGAAAAAGCCTAGCCATTCACGCCCAACTAAAAGACAAGCACAAGAAATTTCTATTCTCTTCCTTCACACTCTAGAACCGTATACACATCCCCCTAAGCACCATCCACCACCGAAAATCACCAACCAAAAACACCACCCTCCATACACGCAAAACAACCTCATTCACTACCCAAAACCGAGTACACAAACCCCTCAAAACAGTCCCCATTGCCGGAATAAAAGATATCCCTAGAACCCCCGAAATAGTCCCCTAACGCCACCAAAACTGCATCACCGAAACAGTTACAAAACCCCATTGTAACCACCGAAATATGCCCCATAAATAGCCCTTGTATCACCGAAAATCTGCACTCTCATACAGCCCCTAAAAATTCCCCCTACATTACCAAAAAATACAGCCCAAAACAGTCCACATAAGTACCGAAAAATAGCAGCACTGTATCCCTAAAACTACCGAACAACACACCCAAAATAGTAGCCTAAAATACCAAAACCAGTGAACAAAAACTGCACTTTAAAACCCCTAAATAACAGAAAAAAACAGCAGCCCCTAGACCTCTTAAAAAAATGCAAAAACAGTGGCCTTATACAGCAAAAACAGTGACTGAAAAATAGCAGCAAAAACAGCAGCCAAACATTGGAAAACAGTAGCCTGAGCAGTGAAAACGGCGAGGAAAGACGCAAACCAGTGAACCATAAAAGTTACGGAGCGTTAGCCCTTCCGATCACCATGTAACGCGAGTCCGAGAGTCGATGTAAAAGGTTAGACCTGAGGGCACTTTTTACATATATTTTTAGTCATATTTTTATTGTTTATTATTGGCATGAGTATTGTGGAATGATGTGTGTTGTCGCCCTTGAATAAAATGGAAAATGTGTCGCCTCTTGTGGTATATAAGATGGAAACCCAGACGTAAACTCCGTAGCCAAATCCGAATGGACGGTAGTGCGGTCTGTACTTGAGATACAACTCCACGTACCACTCGAGCGAACGGCACATATTTCGATTTATTTTGTCTTGTTCGTTTATTATCCGTTATTTAATTTATGCATGTTGTTTGTTGGGTAATGATGAGATAAAGCGCATGGGCTTAGTAAGTTGGATTAAAAGTCCTCCATTTCGAGGGGTTAAAATCCTTTAACACGATGCCTTACCGCGCCGGATGATGTATATTCGGTCGAATGTAAGATGTGTTCAATCGGGTATACGAAGTCTGATATTGTTGTCTTTATTTTTATATGCATTATGTTATTAGCGCATGGGCTTAGTAAGTTGGATTAAGGGTCCTCCATGTCGATGGGTTAAAATCTTTTACTACGATGCTTTGCCGCGCCGGATTATGTATATTCGGTCGAATGTAAGATATGTTCAATCGGGTATACGAAGTCCAATATTGTTGTCTTTACTTTTATATGCATTATGATGTGATGCGCATGGGCTTATACTTCGCCACGCCTTTTATTTCGTTATTTGCTTTTCTTTGTATGTCATCTTCTTACATAATCATGTATCATGTTGCATCGTGCATGGGCAAATCAAGTTGGATTAAAGGTCCTCCACTTTGAGGGATAGAAAGCCTACAGGCTACCTTTGCCACGACGTTTTACCGCGCCGGACAAAGTGCATTCGATTGAATGTGAGATAGTTCAATCAGACACTTGAAGTCCTATATAGATGTGGGCATATGTCGCATCTATTTTCTTTCACTTCCATTATTTATCTTTCAAATCTCATCATGGCACATTTATTTTGATGTACAATTGCCTCTTTGGTTATTTCTTTAAATTATATACCTAATTGTTTCTCTTTATTACATATGATCGTGCAACTGCCATTTGTTTGCATTTCCGTGTCAATGAATGTAATGTGCTTATGACATTGTTTGCTTGGCGTATTTAAATTTATCTTTATGCATGCAAATTTGGACATAGATTGTATTCAAATAGTTTGTATGCAAATTTGGACATAGATTGTATGCAAATAGGTTGTATGCAAATTTGGACATAGATTGTATGCAAATAGGTTGTATACAAATTTCGACATAGATTATATACAAATAGGTTGTAAGAAAATATGAAAATGTGTTACATGTGAACTTAGATGAACTTTTGATTTATGCGTGCAAACTTAGAAATAGAATACCCTTAGGAATATATGTTGCTGGACTCGATTAAATTATTGCACAAATCATTTTATTTCAAGTGGCATAAGTAAGAGACCATTCCAAACCCAACGGTTTGAGGTATTCTCTTGCGAGGGGTGAGTGTGGCCTTAAATCATTTTCCCGGTTCACACCGGGTGGTGACTCCTTTATTCTCTGGTTTAGTCCTCCGCGGGCTACTCCGTACTCCCAACCGGGCCGCGAGCCTGGAACAGCATGCGTCGCCCAGTTTCTGTGTCCCACAGTCTGGCGACTCCACTGGGGATAGAGAATCGATCCCGAAATAATGTCTTATAATATTATTTTTTGTGCTTTAAGTTAACCGTTCCTATAGTGGGTTAAAAGGGGTTTAATCAAAGGTACTTTTAAGGCTAGGTAATGGTTTGGTGTCTTCCTTCACTCACTACCTTTCTATAAGGAAAAGCTGTGAAGGCACCTAGATAATCATCTACTCGTAGCCTACTGTGATGGACTAATTTGGAGGACTCATTGTTTATTCCCGACACCAAGCGATAAAAGCCTAAGAGGCTTTGGTACTTAAGAGAGCCTCACTCCACCCTCCCTCAGGGGAATCTACAACGGGAAATCCATTTGACAGTCAGTCACACACCATAGCTCATTGGCACATACCTTAGTGTATAAAAAAGGTGTGCTCTCTTGGTCGCTCGGACCCTTGAGTGGGGAGACCTAGTTGTTGGTAATCCTTCGTCAGCGAGAGCCTGTGTCCACAACCATGTGAACCCGCATGTGAACCTTAGTCGTAGAACTAATAAGAATTATTTACATGTGCTAGTGTTTGGGAACATGGTCGTTTGGATCCATTCGGACCTTTTGTCATGAGTTATGGGCTTTTTGGGCCATTTAAACTGGGACAAGAACATATCTTATGATGATTGGGCCAAAAGCTTCTAAAACACCAATGGGCCATTATATGCTTATGTTTGGGAACATTGTCGTTTGGATCCATTCGGACCTTTTGTGATTGAGGTATGGGCTTGTTGGGCCATTTAAACTAGGACAAGAACGTATCTTATGATGATTGGGCCAAAAGCTTCTAAAACACCAATGGGCTATTATATTTTTGTTTTTAGGAACATTATCATTTGGATACGGTTGGACTTCTTGCCATGAGATGTGAACTTGTTGGGCCATTTAAACTGGGACGAGTTCACTCCCATGATAGTTAGCCCAAAAGCTTCTAAAATGATGATGGGCCGATTTGTGTCATCTCATGCATACATATATCCTGTTAACACCCTCTATGTCTATAAAAGACATCATAGATTCCCATTGGGTTAGGGAAGAGGGAAGACTCATTAAAAGATTGGTAACAGATATGAGTACATCCGATAACATGGTATCCCATATATATCAATTGGAAAACGGTCTCGCCAAAATTACTGAATAGTTGCAAACCTTGACTACTGCTGTGGCTGGTATGGCTGTACCCCGTGCTGGGGGAAGTTCTGAGAATGTGAGGCGCGAGGAGCCTCCGAATGGGTTGGGGGATGATATCCCCGCTTTTGATGACGACATGGTAGAGTATGCAACAGGCAGAGTGATTGGGTCTCAGATATAATTTCAGAAGCTTCGGTATCAGGTTGAAACAGTTACCCGCAAAATGAGGGGTAAACATGAAGAGTTGTTAGATTATGAGGCAATGACCTTCGAAGAACAGTTGCCAGCTCAGTTCAAGATGCCGGATATGGCTAAGTTCAATGGGAATGGGGATCCGAGGGTCCATCTCCGTCTGTATGTTTCAGTTATGAGTTCAGTGTGTTTATCCAAGCGTCAAGTGCAGAAAATGTTTGGGATATCACTTGAGGGAGCGCCGGTAGTTTGGTATCACAGCCTTGAGAAGAAGATTATGGAAGATTGGAGGGAACTGGCTGATGCTTTTCTGAAGAAATATGTTACAGATTTGGAAATTGATTTGTCACTCCGTGATTTGGAGAACACTAAGCAGAAGACGGAGGAAAGTTTCAAGGAGTATGTAGACCGCTGGAGAAGCCACCTTCTTAAAATGAAGACTCGGCCCTCTGAGAAGGACCAGATTAAAATGATCATCAAGGGCACCAAGCCCTCGATTTAATGCAAGCTGAGGAGGATGACCTCCATGATTACTGATTTTCGACAGTTGAGAGAAACTGTCATGGATATTGAAGAATAAGAGGCAGAGAACAGGAAGTTTTATGGCCTAAGTAGAAGGCCTATTTGGGGAACATCAGGTACCAAACCTGTTTCTGTGGAGATTGCTGCCATCCGGAATCGGAGATTCTCCAACTTAGGGAGGCCCTTGTCTAAGGTGCTGGAGAAATTAAAAAGACAAGGACTTTTGAAACCCCTGGAGACCAAACCACTTCCCAACTATCCACCACCACATCTCAATCTGAGCCAATACTGTCACTTCCACAAATAGAAAGGCCATGACACTGATAATTGTGCCCACCTCCGCCATGAAATCCAAGACCTTATAGACTCCAAAAAGATACCCGACCCTGAAACAGAACGCCCCAACACACACCAAAATCCCATACCAAATTACCACTATGTCCCCCCACCGACCTATATGATAAACTCTGGCCTACCCGAAAGCCTTGTCCTCAAGTCCTTTGACCATCAAGCATTTTACCTGGGTATCTGGGACAGTAACAGTGAAGATGAGACAGAACGGGGGCAGAATTTCTGGGAAAACTTCTCCAGTAGTGATGAAGAAGATAAGTGGGAAGAAGAGTTAATGAAATTGGAGAGCCTGACTCTCGAAGAGGATGAAGAAACTGAGAAAAATCCAGTTGCAGAGGAAGACGTGTATGTGGATGATGAAGACATTTATCTTCCTAATTTATTTTAGTGTACTTCTGCATTTGCTAGTAATAAAGATAATCATTTTGCTTACTTGCCTGAGTCTCTTCCTTTCAATTTGCATGACTTGAGTATATTTGATATCAGCTCAACCAAAACAAATGCATTTAACTTGGGCACGCCTGAGAACACCAAGGAAATTCTGATTGCAAGTGAGGTTACCTCCGAGGAGAGGGAGAAATTAGAAGAAATATTTGTAAAATATGCCAAAGTGTTTGCTTAGTCCTACGAGGACATGCCTGGGGTAGACAAAAGTATTGCCCAGCATACAATACCAACTTATCCGAATACGAGGCCAGTAAAATAGAAACTCTGATGGATGAGACCGGAATGGGCTGAGAAAGTTAGAGAAGAAGTCAAGAAACAGATAGATGTGGGGTTCCTGGATGTGGTAAAGTATCCCAATTGGTTAGAAAATATTGTGCCAGTGCCGAAGAAAGACGGGAAAGTCAGAATGTGTGTGGATTACAGAGATCTCAACAAGGCTTGTCCGAAAGATGATTTTCTTCTACCTCATATTGATGTACTAGTTGATAGTGCAACTTTATCTGCCATGTATTCATTTGCAGATGGGTTTTCAGGGTATAATCAGGTTCTTATTGGTGAGGAAGACAAGCACAAAACTGCCTTCGTCACAGAGTGGGATACTTATTGTTACAAGGTAATGTCGTTTGGACTCAAAAATGCAGGAGCTACTTATCAACGGATGGCCACTACATTATTTCATGACTTGATGCACAAAGAGATTGAAGTATATGTGGATGACATGATGGTGAAATCAGAAACCAGAATCGGACATATAGAAGAGCTGGAAAAGTTCCTTCAGAGAGTTGACCAATACAACTTGCGGCTGAATCCCAAGAAATGTGTGTTTGGGGTAACATCAGGAAAATTACTGGGACATACAGTGGGAATGGGAGGAATAGAAGTAGATTCTGAGAAAATCAAGGCAATTACTGAGATGCCGGCACTGAAGACAGAGAAAGAGGTTAGAGAATTCCTGGGAAAATTCAGGGCATCAGTCGGTTCATCGCCAAGTTGACATTAGTGTGTGAGCCTATTTTCAAACTGTTGAGAAAGGACCAGCCAGTGAAATGGAATGAGCAGTGTCAGTCAGCCTTCGACAAGATCGTAGAATACTTGGTAAAACCTCTTGTATTGAAACCTCCAAGACCGGGCAAGCCTTTGGTACCGTATTTGGCTATAGAATCAAAAGCACTGGGTGCAATGATGGTACAGACAGATGAGACAGGGGTAGAGCATGCAGTCTACTATCTCAGTAAGAAAATGCTTACGTATAAAGCCCGATATCAAGAAGTAGAGAGATCTGTTTGGCAGTAGTATGAGCATCCAGAAAATTGCGGCATTACTTCCAATCTTACAAGATCCATGTAGTGGCAAAGGAGAATCCTTTGAAATATCTGTATTCAGTGCCTTCGCTAGTGGGAAAATTGGGTAGATGGTTAGTGTTGCTGACAGAGTTTGACATTGAGTACCTCACTTCCAAAGTTATCAAGGGGCGAGCCGTAGCAGAGTTTCTGGCATTGCAACCTATTGAAGGGGATCAACATAAGTTTGAATTTCCAAATGAAGAGATCAAGGCAATAACAGTTTAGTGATGGAAAACGTACTTTGACGGAGTAGTGAATTACAATGGAGCCGGAATTGGGATTGTGATAGTGACCTCGGAAGGAGAAACCATGCCTATGGCCAAGAGGTTGACATTCAGAGTAACCAACAACATGGCCGAGTACGAAGCATGTGCTTTGGGTTGACGGCACTGATAGCCTTGAAGGCTGAGAGCGTAGAGGTATACGGGGATTTAATTTAGTAATTCGATAGATTCAGAAAGAATGGGAACTAAAGGAAGAACGGTTGAAAACTTACCTTTTTCACCTCAGAAAGTTGGCACAGGCTATCCCTGATTGTAAATTTCAGCACTTGCCGCGAGAAGAGAATCAGATGGCAGATGCATTGGCTACACTTACAGCGACTTGGGAAAATACAGAGAAGTTAGTGATGAGACCATTGATATTGACAACAGAAAGCAAACCGATCTATGAGACATAAAGAGTTTCGAAAGTAGAGATCGACGATGGTAACCTTGGTATCATGACATTCAGAGGTATCTGGAACATATAGAGCTCCCAGAGGAAGCAAGCAGAAAAGACAGAATAGTCATTCAGAAGTTGGCTTCTCAGTATGTGATCTTGAAAGGGGAACTGTACAAGAGGCAAGGAAATGGCATTTAGCTAAAGTGTTTGAGAAGAGAAGAGAAGAGGCTCAGAAGATAATGGAAGAAATACGTGTCGGGGTATGTCGACCACGCATGAATGGGTTGAATTTGTCTCGCAAGATTGCAAGACAAGATTTCTATTGGTTAACAATGGAGAGAGACTGTGCGAAGCTGGTAAAACATTGTCATGATTGTCAAGCACATGGTAATATGAATCATCTGCCTCACACAGAGTTACAAGGGTTGTCAGAACCTTGGCCTTTCTAAGAAAGGGGAATTGATATGATTGGAGAGATTCGACCAAATGCATCGAATGGACATCGCTTCATAGTAGTGGCAGTAGACTATTTCTCAAAGTGGGTGGAAGCTGAATCATTCTGCAACATTACAGCAAAGCAGATGGCAAAGTTCATAACCTGGAATCTCATATGTCGGTATGGTATGCCACATCATGTGGTCACAGACAACAGAGTTCAGTTCCAATGGGAAACAAAAGGCAATGCTGCAGAAGTACGGGATAGGCCATCACAAGTCATCGCCTTACAGACCGCAGGCAAATGGGGCAGTCGAGGCAGCAAACAAGATAATAAAGAAAATGTTAGCCAATATGACAGATAACTATAGAGACTGGGTCGATAAATTGACGTACGCCTTGTGGGGGTATAGAACGTCTGTGAGAACAGTAATATGAGCCACGCCTTACTATTGGTTTATGGAATGGAAGCAGTACTGCCAGTGGAAGTTGAGATACAGTCAATGAGGGTATTAGTTGAAACTGAGTTACCAGAACAAGAATGTGCCTCACAAAGGTTTGAACAGTTAGCACTGCTAGATGAAAATAGAATGAAGTCCTTGCATCACATGCAGCTGTTGGATAATATGACCCATAGCGTCACTATTTGCACAGATCATTGTGTTGTTGTAGCAAATTAACTATGTAACAAGGAAATTGCACTCTCGTCATTTTGTGATTAGATCACCATAGATATATAAATGAAGAGAGGTCCCTATGATTAGTTCCTGGATTGAGATGATATGAGACAGTATCAGTCCACGAAGGATTAATCATTAATATCCCTAGCCGTAGTATTATCGAGACTGGACATCGATAATGCGGAATAGGCTAGTATTGCACTTGTGCGCGTTGTGAGGGCACAACGGCATAGTTCTCATATATATAAGTATTGGATACTTGTGCAATGCGATAGGAGGTCGTGTTTCACTGATGGTACGGGAACAGCTTCGCTCTGGATAGCCCCATTCGGAATCCCATTGGTATTATGACTAGGTGTCTATGGGAGGCCGAAATCAAGGTAGGTGTGTATAGTCTTAACCTGAGACTTACATCGCTAATACTTACGACAATCGGTAAACTTTGGTTTTGGTGGTGGGGGATCTTAACTGGTTCTGTGTTCACCTCTTCTGGGTTTATCAGAGAATCGTAGTGTATTGGATGTGATGTCAAGACGGAAGTGTCACTCCAGTCATAATGGAGATGATGTCACGCAGGATGCGGTATTAGTGCTCTTCAGTGATGCGCATCCAATCGTGATATTATGACCAGGTCATGAATATCCGATTATAGAGACTAGTTACCAGACATCCGATATGTGTTCGGACGGGCAGACACTTATCCAGCCCCAGCCCTAACACGTGACTATCCGATACTGGGCCGATATGCACAATACAATTGTATACTACGCTTGATACAGATCTTAATATTCTTAAATGGATATGTCCGGAGAATTGGGTAGACTTGGTGCTTTGCTAGGAGTCGACCTTGTCTAGTAAATCGGTAGAACGTAGTACTTGGTACGTACGTGATTCGGATACTCCGACGACCGTATTTACTGCCAGATTATCCGGGGATCTCTGGGTCGCTTCCCGATAATCCACCGATGACGCACAACTCGCACTCTTGAATAATCTGGGATTATAATAGAAGAGAGAGAAAATTAATCTAGGATTATAACGGAGATATTTTATCCGGGATAAAATGTCGTCTAAAGGAGAGAGAACGATTAATTTGGAATTAATCGATGAATTAATATATTCGATATATTAAATGAAATTAGATTCGACGCGGAATTAAAATTAGATTTTAATTCGGGCAAACGAGTTAATTTAGAATTAATTCGTTAGCGACGTAAATAATAATTTCGCCAGGCGCAATTATTTATTTAAATTCGATTGAATTAACGTCGCGACGTAAGCTCGGTATTTCGGAAATATCGAACCCGAACGCGTGAGTGCACGTGGGCCCACTTTCATTTGGAAACGTGTGGGGCCAACATGACACATGTCATTCTAATGCATTGCATGTAGATAGTGTACAAAGCACTCAATGTTATTGCATGGAAATTGAGTGTTTGACACTCTAAGCCATTGCATGTTTTGTGTCATAATTTTATATTAATTTAATAAAATTATGACATAAATATAAATTGATTTTGGTAAATCATTTTAACTTAATACAAATTCATCTCTCTCAAATTCTCTCTTCCTCTCACGGCAATGGTGGCCATTCTTCACTGGTTTTGAACCAGTTTGGGCGTGAGTAATAGGGAAGCTAGAGTGGGTTTTCATGGTGAAAATTCAAGTGCTAGCACACTTACAAGTCTTGCGAAGGTGGTAGGGAGGTTCCCCCATGAGACGGGATCCATCCGACGAAGCTAGGAGCTCCGTTTCTTCACTCAAAATTTCTGTTGCAGGGCAGTGAACTGCAGCAGTTTGGCGTGAATGGCAGTGCATTTTGGACTTCATTCGTCTCCAAATCGACTCAACCGATCAATGTGAGTATTCCGCTACCTCCGTTGATGTGTTCACGCATTATTTCATGTCTTGATTTGATCTTGGGACCTTAGAATAAACCAACAATGGCATCATGAGCTAATGTTGCAAGCATGAAATTTGTAGGGTTTAAAATTTGGGTAAATGTGATTTGAGCATGATTTGAATAAATTGCTTGTTTGAGTATGCTTATAACATGTTTAAATTCATTTTGGTTGGACTAATTTGATGAAAAATGATTTGGAATTATTTCTCCAAAATGGATATGTTGGCCAAATGGTTTGGTGATTTTTTGATCTTGGATTTTTGATTTTGATTCATTTGATGAGTTAGAATCGATTAGGTTGACGTTAATTTGAATCGAATTGGATTGGATTTCGAATTGGACAAAAACCCCAAATTCCTTACTTGGCCGAATGTGTCATTGCCTAATGTCTTGGTAATTTTGGTTTTGTGACATTGGATGTGTATGAAATCAAATCGGATGTTGATTTAATGTCGATTGTAGGTTCGATTGGATCGAAACCGAATCGGACACAAAATCCCTCCTTGGCCGAGAGCATTAAACGATGTAATGGGTTTGATTTTTCATTTGTATGTTGGACATATAATAATGAATTGAGTATGATTAATAAGACTAATTTGGTGTTTTAAAAATATTGATTTAGTCGATTAATCATGTAATGCACTTTGGTAATTAAATTGCGTAAT
>SKCR01008197.1:0-31828 GCA_019454045.1 Zanthoxylum bungeanum | reverse complement strand
TTCACAAATGACAGATGAAGAGCTGAGCAAAGAAATCCTAAAATACATCAGTGAAGAAAAGGTGGAGCAAGATGGAGAACAAATAGAGGAGCAAATGTCTGACCATATTGAAGATCTCATGTATTCAGGAGAAACATCATTGTATTGGGGAGTACAAAACTAAGACACCGCCCAAAAGCTTGGCAGAATGGAACTTCCATTCAAAGTCAAGCACCATACAAGACCTTCTGATTTTCTTTTTTTCTTTTCAGGAACCACTAGAGCGACAAAGTTTAAGAATGTGGCACAAGCACTGAATGAGACAAAATTTTTTTGCCACTTTATCATTGGAATAGACCCTTCAAAAGCAACAGTCATGGGATTGTCTTTAATCAGACGTCCAAAACCACGCTGAAATCTCATTAACAGATGGACTTTAGTCACATTTGGCTGAAGATGAAAAATTTAGCGCTATGAGGGAGGCAACCCATGCAAAAATTTTATTTTCATTTAAATTTAAATTTTTATATTTTGTGTACACATGTTGTAGAGTTTTTAATTTTGTGTGTTATTTTTGTAGGGAGAAACATAGACGGAGCACTTAAGGTAAAGCAAACCAGTGGAAAATGGGGTTATTACGGAATAAAGTTTGACAAAATCGCGAAGATAAAAATTCAATTCATCAGAGATGGCAGAGTAAGGAATCAACTCTTGAGACACATCTTAATGAATATGTTTAAAAGATTCGCAT
This sequence comes from Zanthoxylum bungeanum, assembly GCA_019454045.1. Lineage (NCBI taxonomy): Eukaryota > Viridiplantae > Streptophyta > Magnoliopsida > Sapindales > Rutaceae > Zanthoxylum > Zanthoxylum bungeanum. Next base: position 31,098 of record SKCR01008197.1, on the reverse strand, counting down.
TTTGTAAAAAAAAAAACCCTCGTCGCGACACGTTAAATCCAGATTGTCACGATACACTGACCTAACCCATGAAGATCCAAATTTTAGGGCGTCGCGACACGAACGTGATATCAACCAGTAGCCGACAGTCATTTTCTTCACTCATTCTTTTCAAAAAAATTTCATTTTCTCTCAAACCCTTCAAACCACCAAATCCTTCAACCAAGCTCATTAGAACCCACAAAATCACTTCCTAAACGAAACCCATTTGTGTTTAACTTCGAATTTAGGAAGAAAATCACATAAAATCATTTCTCAAACTCACCCAATCCTCCATTTGTGCGTGAACCACTCGGATTTGAACTCAAGATCGCGATTTGGGTATCTTCTTTTCTTAAATCTCCAATTTTCTCAGTTGTGCGAAAAAATTAAAAAAAAAGGTGTGAATTTTGTTGTTAAAATTTTAAAGTTTTAGGTTTGTGTTTGTGGCTTTAGATATTGATGAATTTGTATATTTGGGGGCGAAGGTGAGTTTGTGAAATTGTGAAGTGTTAGGTTGTAATTTTGGTAAATCTTGAAAATTTAGGGGAGATTCTATCAGAATTTTTGTAAAACTTTAAAATTAGAAATGGCCCCTAAAAGAATGAGAACCTCAGCGATAGCCAGATCGAGTTTCGATGCGACAAAGTTTGTATCGGCAGCTACTAAGCGGCGATATGAGAAGAGGATGCGACAAAAAGTCCCGATAATGGAGAGAGGTTTTGAGATTATCCCCAGGCAATCCCCTCAGATTGATAAAATCATCGCCACCAGGCACTGGCATAAGCTTTGCCAGTAGCATCACCCTGCCTGTGTACTAGTCGTCTGTGAGTTCTACGCCAATGCTTACGAGCATCAGACGTACCATGTGTTAGTACGAGGTCAATAGGTGACGTTCGTTAGGATCACTATCAATATGTATTATTGGTTGCCGGATATGGAGGAAGATGAATATACGACAATTAGGGAACATATATATATGACTCATCTTACTGAAACACTTTGCATCCCCAATGCTACATGGGATATGAGTAGCAGCGAGGAATATTTAAAGATGAATTCTAGGTGTCTTAAGCCAGATGTCAGGGTTTGGTTTCATTTCTTTACCTGAACATTGATGCCAGTGACCCATATTACAAATGTCACTAAAGAACGAATGATCATGTTATATTTTCTGCTGGAGGGCCATACTATTGATGTCGGTGGGCTGATATCGACCAACATAGCTTGGGCAGCACGTTCAACACAAACTGGCCTGCTATATTGTAGCTTAATTGCAAACCTATGCACGCGGGCCAGGGTGCCCACGGACCCTATAAAAGAGATGATGCAGCCTACCACTACATTGAATGCTCGCATTATCCATCAACTCCAAGCAGAGAGGCATGCTCATGCCGGATCATCCTCATCAGCACATGTAACACCACAGTAACCTCAACCAGCGCGAAGACCATCATGATCTCGCTCCATATCACAACTAGTAGATCGATTGGAATTTCGGGTCAACTACATCGCTCAACTGCTTCAGAAAATTGCACATCATCAAGGAATGAGTGATGATCAGATTCCAGGCTATCCAAGCGACAATATCGAGGAGGACACGGAAGCTGAGGATTAAAAACTCACGGTAACATTGTTCCTTTATTTTTCTTTTGTTTTATAACGCATTAGGGACAATCTAGGTTTAGGTTTGGGGGTGAGGTTGTTTATGTTTATTTGTTTTCTCCGTCAATTTTTTTTGTTCCTGCATGTTTTGCGTGTTTTGCATGTTTTGCGTGTTTTAATTTTTTTTCATTCTTTATTTAAAAAATTGAAAAAAAATATTTAGTCTAATGATGAAAAATATATTTAGCAAATCCATATTCAACCAACCAATCAAGCAATCATTCTCTTCTCACTTTAATTAGAACCTGTAAACATTTAGCATCAACAATTCATAACAACAATAGAAATTAAATCCTCGTGGGATCAATATTTTTATACCACTTGAGCGATACATGCGCTTGTGTTATGTGTGTGTTTACCACCGATCAGTTGTGTTCATTCGGCTATGAACATAGGTCCTGGATTCATCAAGTATTTTAGGGAATTTAGCCTTTAAAACTCACATGGAAGCGATCTCACTTCTTACTTGAAATAATTGATCTACTATAAAGAGGTAATTTGCCTTAATCCTCATTAGAACTCTTCTCCTAATATAGTGATCATTAAAAGCCTTAGCTTATCCTAACCTTGACAGACAACACTCTGCGTCATTACAAGAATGGGAAAGAGTATAAAACTCTACAGTGCTTGTTTTGAATTGCACAAAGTTTCAGTTGTCCCTTTTGAACCTAGATCTTCGGATCTCCAGTCAGCTAGGTTGGGTTTCCACAATGACAATTCTTAATTTATAGGCTTCAAGCCCATTCCCCTTGATGACTTCTCAACTTGCTCTAGTTAAACCTTTAGTAACTTGCTCTCTAGGTAAACCTTTAGTAAGTGGATCCGCTAGGTTTTCCTTCGATTTGACATAATCTATCAAAATTATGCCACTTGAGAGCAGTTGTCGTGTGTTATTATGTATGCGATGTATGTGTCGGGACTTACTATTATACAATGTATTTTGGGCTCTCTCAATAGCCGATTGACTATCATAATGTATACTTATCGCTGGCACTGGTTTGGGCCAATTCGAAATATCCTCTAGGAAATTTTGAAGTCATTATGCTTCTTCCGTTGTTTTTTCTAATGTTATGAACTCTGATTCCATAGTAGACCAGACAATACATGTTTATCTCGAGGATTTACATGACACGGCTACTCCACCAAGTGTGAAAATAAATCCACTCGTAGATTTGGAATCCACTGTATCTGATACCCAGTTGGAATCGTTGTATCCCTCTAGAACAGTTGGATATCTCGTATAATGCAGACCATATTTTGAAGTTTCTCTCAGATACCTCAAAACTTTTACTATGGCTTTCTAGTGGTTATTTCTTGGATTGCTCGTATATCTGCTAAGCTTGTTTACAGCTTGAGCGATATCAGATCGTGTGCAGTTTGTGAGATACATCAGACTTCCGATGATTCTCGAATACCCTAATTGCGATACGCTTGAGTCAATATTCTTTGATAAATGAAGAGTTAGGTCTACATGAGTTCTAGCCACATTTAGATCCTCTTTATTATATTTCTCAAGTATCTTCTCAATGTAGTGGGTTTGGGATAATATATACCCCTCTGATGTTCTGGAAATCTTAATTCATAAGATCACATCAGCTACTCCTAAATCTTTCATATCAAATTTGCTGGTCAATACTTTCTTGGTAGACTGAATCATCTCATGATTACTACCAATTATCAGCATATTGTCTACATAGAGACACACAATGACATATTATTTTTGAGTTGATTTGGTGTATACACATTTATCACACTCTTTAATTTTGAACCCATTTGAAAGCATCTCTTTGTCAATTTTTTCATGACATTATTTAGGTGCTTGTTTTAATCCGTATAAGGGTTTTACAAGTTTGCACACCTTATGTTCTTGTCCAGGAACATAGAAACCTTCTGGTTGTTCCATGTAAATCTCTTCATCTAGTTCACCATTTAAGAATGTCGTCTTTACATCCATTTGATGTATTTCAAGACCAAATATAGTTGCTATGGCTATGAGCATTCTTATTGACGTGATACGAGTCACTGGTGAATAGGTATCAAAGTAATCAAAGCCTTCATTTTGTCTATAACCTTTTATGACAAGTATTCTCTTATACTTATCTATGGATCCATCTGGTTTCATCTTCCATTTGAATATCCATTTGTAGCCCAGTATGGTTTTGTAGAATGGATTCAATCTCATTGTTGATAGCCTCTTTCCACAAAGGTGCATCCGACGAAGACATTGCTTCTTTATAGCTTTGAGGCTCATTTTCTAACAAGTATATAAGAAAATCAAGTCCAAATGACTTAGACGTTCTAGCTCTTTTGCTATGTCTAGGTTCAATTTCCTCAAAATTTTCATGTTGATCCGAATCTTGGCCAATTTGATCACTGCTTTTAACAGCATCAATAGTTCTTTTGAGAGACTCTATTCTCTGTTTTTCCTTACAATGAATTGTCTCTTCAAAGAAGTCGCATTCATTGACTCAATTATCATATTCGGATTGATGTCAGGAATTTGAAACTTATGTACCAAGAATAGATACGCATTACTGTTGTGAGCATATCCAATGAATATACAATCAACAGTTTTGGGTCTTATTCTAACCTTCTTAGGTTTAGGAAACATTACTTTGACAAGACACCCCCACACTTTAAAATATTTATAAGAAGGTACATGACCTTTCCATAATTCATATGGTGTCTTGTCCAATCTTATATGAGGTATCTTGTTCAGAACGTAGTTGGCGGAAAGCAAGGCTTCCCCCCACAAGTTCTGGGGTAAACCAGAGCTTGTCAACATAGCGTTCATTATTTCCTTCAACGTTTGGTTTTTACGCTCAGCAATCCCGTTTTGTTGAGGCGAATAAGGAGCAATTGTTTCGTGAATAATTCCATGATTTGAACAATATTCACTAAATGGTGACATATATTCACCACCTCTATCACTCTTGATTCTTTTGATTTTCTTGCCAAGTTGATTTTCAACTTCGTTCTTATAGTGTATAAAGCTCTCAATAGCTTCATCTTTGCTCCTCAACAAATACATATATCAAAATCTTGTGTTATCATCGATAAAAGTGTTAAATTATTTTTTACCGCCTCTTGTCTGCATAATATTCATTTCACACACATCAGAGTGTATGGTTCCAAGGGTTCAGAACTTCATTTTATAGAATGAAATGATGCTCTGTTCATTTTTGCTTCAACACATGCCTCACATTTATACTGGTTATCAATTGTAAATTTAGGTATAAGGTTCATGTTAATTAATTTACGTATTGTATCATAATTAACATGTCCTAACCTCTCATGCCATACATTTTTTGACTCAATAATATAAGCGGAAGATGTGGCTTTATTATTAGCACTGTGTCAATTAACAATCATTACATTGAACTTGAAAAGACCCTCAGTGAGGTATCATTTTCCTACATAGACATCATTCTTGGTCAGTACAAACTTATCAGAAACAAATAAAAGCTTGAAACCATTCTTGCTAAGGAGTGAACCCGAAACTAAGTTCTTCCGAATATCAGGAACATGCAAAATATTCTTCAATGTAAGCTTTTTCCCAGTCATCTTCAGAACCATTGTGCTTTGTCCAATCACTCTAGAGGTAGAAGAGTTTCCCATTGTTAGATGATCGCCACCATCGACCTTCTGATACGAGGCAAACATCTTGCTATCAGCACAGATATGACGAGTAGCCCCCTTGTCTACCCACCATTCTCTCGGATTCCCAACCAAATTGGCATCTGTTACAACTGCTGAGAGGTTCATCTCTGAGATCTCATCAGTTAGCTGTTCATCCTCAGTGACATGGACTTCATTTTTTTTTTCTTGTCTTTGTCTTGAGATTTCTTGTTTATGCAGTCCTTTGTCATGTGACCGATTTTCCCACAACTGTAGCACTTCCCCTTGAACTTTTTTTTTCTTGGGAAGAATCAGCTCCATTGTTATTTCTCTTTTTGCTACCTTTTCCACTCTCGACGATTGGCCTTAGACTCCATAGTCTTGTAGCTAGCCTTCTCGGACTTCTTATTGTCCTCTTCGATCCTCAATTGAACTTCAAGGTCTTCAAGACTCATCTGCTTCTTTTTGTGTTTCAGATAGCTCCTAAAGTCCTTCCATGATGGAGGTAACTTTTCAATGATTGTGGCTACTTAAAACGTCTCGCAGAGTTTCATTCCCTTATCCAATATTTCATGAATGATCAATTGTAGTTCACCCAACTGAGACAATATTGTCCTTGAATCTTTCATTTTGTAGTCCAGAAACCTACCCACAACAAACTTCTTTTGTCCAGCATCCTCTGTTTTGTAATTCTTCTCGAGAGATTCCCATAAAATCTTTGCAGAAGCCATGCCTTGATCTACATTGTATATGGTATTGTCAAGCCCTTCCAAGAGGTAGTTCTTGCACAAGAGGTCGTCTGACGACCATGTCTTATCTCGCAGCTGTTTGGCTGTTTCAGTTTCTCCTTCCACATGACCCAGAGGATCTTTGAGATACTTAGTCAACTGTATTGTTGTCAGGTAGAACAACATTTTGCTCAGCCACTGTTTGAAATTTGCTTAACCCAATTTATATGGTTTCTTGTCATATTTCCATTAGCCATGTGTAACTGGAAAATAAACAGTAATCAATAAGTCTACAAAAGACACATCATACAACGATCAACTGTATGATCTTATTTAAGTGACACACTAAGAATCCACTTGTTGTTATTTTGGACAGTAGTACTAAATAACACAAGTCCTTGAATTTATGACTAAGATTTCTTATGATAAGTGAATAAAGAAAAACTCACAGAGGAGGGGGGGTCCGGTGTAACCACTTAAATCCCTGCCCACTTAGGCTCTTATCCATTTTTGACAGAATTCTCTTAATCACTTTCTCAATATGAAATCTTAGATATTCAATTTTAGTGTTACACTTTAATTTATAAGTATAATGATATTACAAATATGTGTATAAATGTATAATTCAATCAAGCTTGGATGGAATTACTTGGGTATTACTACACTTTCAACTCTCAACCCAAAGTCCAATGAACAAACAAAATACAAATAATAATGTTTTTTTAAAGGATACAAATATCAACTTTATCACTTACAAAATAGTGTATTAATATGTGATAATTGAAAATACTTTAATTAACTTAAATTTATAATAACCAAGTTTATAATTTTGATAAGAAATGATTCATTATATGATTTTCTTAAGTTAATTAGACAATTATTGAATAAATCCTAAAACAGTGAGATACTTATGCAAAATCCTAAATCATGTGTGCTTGATGTTATTATAATTTGTTGACGGCGGATTTTGGTCTCAGGGCAATATGGGAATATCACTCCCGAGGAAATCCTCCTTCAATAGTGAATTTGTTTGGTTATGGGGGACCAAAGGCAAATTTAGCAGAAAACAGATAAACACGCCAATCAACAAGAGGATATAACGTGGTTCGGTGGATTTGGATCCGACCTACGTCCACGGGCACAAACGGGATGATATATTTTTATTACTCAAACACACTTTTCAGATCTCTTTTTGTTTCTTACAAGTCAGGGCTTGATCATTCTGATATTGATCTTGATTCTCCCATTGTCTCTCCTCTTATTCTCCCATGTTGCTGTTCTCTCTTTCTTTTGTCCCCTTCTCTACACTCACTCTACCCTCCTATTTATAATGGTGAAGAAATCATATTCCTATTTGTACAAGAATTTCCTAGTTGAAACAATTTCCTTTTCCCATAAGGATTCCTAGTCAAAACTATTTCATTTTCCTATAAGGATTCCTAATTAAAACTACATTCACTTCTTTTATCCTATTTGGACACTGACTCATCAGTTTTCCCCATGAAAGTAGGATAATTTATCTTCTGGAGCATATCCCGCCATATTCCCGGTCTTCATGAGGTCGGTCATGATGGTCCTTTGTGCTGAGAATGCTGCTACCGATCTGATAGTGCTCGGTCATCCGAACCAAAGTGGTCGGTTATCGGATCATAAAGTTCTCGGCCACTCACTCATGTGGTCGGGTCGGTATTAATGATCTTGACCAAGGAGAAAATTACCCTTTTGCCCCTGTCGTGCTGTCTTAAATATCATAGTGCCTAAAAACACCATCAACATATGTCCCCTAGTTCTCGGTAACAACGAGTTTGCGAGTTGATGCCGGGAACTATAAAAAAGATGGTGTGCCGATGAATCCGTCGGTGGTCACTCCAGGAATCGCAGAGAAAAATGTCTTGGCTGTAAATCTGGTCCTTCCTGCCACCCTCATGTGCTCAGTCAACGAGGATCCCGATATCTACCCGTGGAGACAATGCTTTGCCCTTATGCTGACGACGACCGACTCGGTGGGACGTAACCCGACCCCGAGCTGAAATGAACACTTGGCTCCGGGGGAAATGTTACGTCCCCAGACCAAAAGGACGGACTCGGTGGGAGATGACCCGACCCCGAGTTGAGAAGAACATTTTGCCCTGTGGGAATGTTACGTCCCCAGTCCAAAAGGCCGGACTCGGTGGGACATGACCCGACCCCGAGCTGAGATGAACACCTGGCCCCGGGGGGATGTCACGTCCCCAGGCCAAAAGGACGGACTCGGTGGGACACGACCCGACCCCGAGCTGTGATGAACACCTGGCCCCGGGGGGATGTCACGTCCCCAGGCCAAAAGGACGGACTCGGTGGGACACGACCCGACCCCGAGCTGAGATGAACACCTGGCCCCGGGGGGATGTCACGTCCCCAGGCCAAAATGACGGACTCAGTGGGACACGACCCGACCCCGAGCTGAGATGAACACTTGGCCCTGGGGGAATGTTACGTCCCCAGACCAAAAGGATGGACTCGGTGGGACACGTCCCGACCCCGAGCTGAGATGAACACTTGGCCCTGGGGGAATGTTACGTCCCCAGACCAAAAGGACGGACTCGGTGGGACGTAACCCGACCCCGAGCTGAGATGAACACTTGGCCTTGGGGGAATGTTACGTCCCCAGACCAAAAGGACGGACTCGGTGGGATGTAACCCGACCCCGACCTGAGAGAAACCAAGTGACCTTGGCGGAACGAATCCAGCCTCGTGCCAATTAATCGAGTGGCCTCGGCGGAATGAATCTGGCCCCGAGCCGATTAATCAAGTGGCCTCGGCGGAACGAATCCAGCCCCGAGCCGAACAAACAAATGGCCTCGGCGGAACGAATCCAGCCTCGTGCCAATTAATCGAGTGACCTCGGCGGAATGAATCCAGCCCCGAGCCGATTAATCAAGTGGCCTCGGCGGAACGAATCCAGCCCCGAGCCGAATAAACAAGTGGCCTCGGCGGAACGAATCCAGCCTCGAGCCAGGTAATCAAGTGGCCTCGGCGGAATGAATCCAGCTCCGAGCCAGGTAATCTTTGGGACTTGCTCAGAAGGGAATTGAATCAACCTTGTGAAGCCCTACCGAATCTGGCGCGGGCGTCCCCTTGTCAGACCGGCGAAAAATGAAATCAAAACTTTGAAAAATAAGACCAAAAAGGTGGGGGTGACTCAGCACTTGTCCCAAAAGAAAACTTTTTACAAACGTAAACAACAGTACGGATGCCTCAAAACAGCGTCCTGCCCGAGGCCTCCAAAACACAATTCTGAATCTTTCAATTCAGTGTCCCGGCGAACCAGGATTTGGATCAGTTGAGCGTTTGAATGGTAAGGGTACATCCTCTACACGTTGGGTCACTGTGGAGCCTGTGTATTGTATGAGGGCTCCTCCTTACCACGCTGGAGCAGGCACACGCTACAGGGGCACAACGCATCCCCGTGCTGCGTCTCTCTCGGATCCAAATGATGAATGGATCAAAGAGTGCCCGGGACGCTAAGGGCATATCCCTCCTTAGGTCTGGTATCACTGGAGCTAGCAATCGTCACGGGGGCCTCATCACTCCCCGTGCTATGCTTTCCCACGGATCCATTACATCGGGTAAGTGAGGATCAAAGAGTGTTCGACACATTAAGGGCATATTCCTCCTTATGTTCGGCAACACTGGAGTAAGCAATCGCCACAGGGGTATCATCCCTCCCCGTGCTATGCTTCTCACGGATCCTATGCATCGAGTATGTCCCTGAGGACCCCGAGCCAAGAGAGATGGTTCTGGGGGAATGTCTCGTCCCCAGACTAATGATCATGACTCGGTGGGACGTAGCCCGACCCCGAGCTGAAAAAGGCACTTGGACCTGGGGGAATGTTACGTCCCCAGTCCGAAGGGCTGACTCGGTGGGACGTACCCCGACCCCGAGCTGAAAAAAGGCACTTGGACCTGGGGGAATGTTACGTCCCCAGTCCGAAGGGCTGACTCGGTGGGACGTACCGCGACCCCGAGCTGAGAAAGACTTGGCTCTGGGGGAATGTTACGTCCCCAGTCCAAAGAAGCCGACTCGGTGGGGCGTAACCCGACCCCGAGCTGAAACAAACATCGATCTCGTCGGTACAAGAGCAGACCCGAGCCGAAAAGAGACATCGGTCTCGGTGGTACAAGAGCATACCTGAGCAGGAAAGAAACATATGGCCTTTGTAGGGCGTCATGGTCGGCATTTTGAACCTTTTCGGGAATTTTGCTGATTTTATTTCTTCTGTGGGGGGGGATTCCTCTTTGTCATCCCGGGCGTCTCCTGTACCTGTTTTGAGGCTTGCCCCCACTTGGCCATCTCTTTCTTTAACCAAGATTTTACCTCGCTATTTTTGCCGCCATGTCGCCTTCTGCGCTCTTCTTCGTGTCTGTTGCCACGGGTGCGGTGTTCCTCACGCCTTGGGATCTCCCGAACAGTCTCGTCGTACTCTGTGCCTCCTCTTCTAGTGTAGCAGAGACTATCATAAGAGGAATTTGTCGAAAGTCTCTCTTCTTCTTCTTCCCATGTGTCATCTGCTTGTGAATCTTTTTCCACAACTATGGATTTTATCCCGTAAGGTCCCCTCCTCCTAGGTCCATCGTCCTCACTTGTATCCACAACCCTCTTTCCATCTACTATCTCTCCTCTTCTTTGATTAGCTCTGGTTTCGGGCTTCTCGCGGTTCCCCCCTTCCATTCTCTCCAGTCAGTCGATCATGGTTTTTAGCAAGGTTTGATTTTCCTCCCTTTCTTTCCTTAGGTTCTCATCGATCTTCTCAATCCAATCTGCAGCCGAGCTCCCTGATGATTGGTGGTTTCCGCCTTCTGCCATTGTCTTACTACGCGAGTTGCTTTTTGTTTAGTTCCCCACAGACGGCGCCAACTGTTGACGGCGGATTTTGGTCTCAGGGCAATATGGGAATATCACTCCCGAGGAAATCCTCCTTCAATAGTGAATTTGTTTGGTTATGGGGGACCAAAGGCAAATTTAGCAGAAAACAGATAAACACGCCAATCAACAAGAGGATATAACGTGGTTCGGTGGATTTGGATCCGACCTACGTCCACGGGCACAAACGGGATGATATATTTTTATTACTCAAACACACTTTTCAGATCTCTTTTTGTTTCTTACAAGTCAGGGCTTGATCATTCTGATATTGATCTTGATTCTCCCATTGTCTCTCCTCTTATTCTCCCATGTTGTTGTTCTCTCTTTCTTTTGTCCCCTTCTCTACACTCACTCTACCCTCCTATTTATAATGGTGAAGAAATCATATTCCTATTTGTACAAGAATTTCCTAGTTGAAACAATTTCCTTTTCCCATAAGGATTCCTAGTCAAAACTATTTCATTTTCCTATAAGGATTCCTAATTAAAACTACATTCACTTCTTTTATCCTATTTGGACACTGACTCATCAGTTTTCCCCATGAAAGTAGGATAATTTATCTTCTGGAGCATATCCCGCCATATTCCCGGTCTTCATGAGGTCGGTCATGATGGTCCTTTGTGCTGAGAATGCTGCTACCGATCTGATAGTGCTCGGTCATCCGAACCAAAGTGGTCGGTTATCGGATCATAAAGTTCTCGGCCACTCACTCATGTGGTCGGGTCGGTATTAATGATCTTGACCAAGGAGAAAATTACTCTTTTGCCCCTGTCGTGCTGTCTTAAATATCATAGTGCCTAAATCATGTGTGCTTGATGTTATTATAATTAAACCAAACTAGTACTCTTAACAAAATATTAATTGTTTGCTAAAATCTAATCATATCAAATGTAAATACCGATTAGCCAATAATTTACTTATTTATTTACTACAATCTACAGGTGCCATGATAAAGTATATAGAGAAGTTTTAATTTATTGTTGTCGGCAGTTTCCAAGAACACAACTCTTGAAATAACACAATATGGAAAAGAAGAAAAAAAACATGAACACTGAGCATTTTTGATTTCTGAATTATTTTCGCAGGTTTGTTTCTTTTTTTTTCTTTTTTTTTTCCTTTTTTTCCTTCAACAGCAACCTATTATTCCAATTAACAAATTCTAACAGCTTTTAGATATTATTCTTCTTCTTCTTATGATATGAATGCATCAAAACGTGATGCAATCAAATATTTTTTTTCATTAAATATTTCTAATTAACAAATTGCCAACTAAAATAATTAAATATATATATACATTTTTTTAATGCATTAAATATTTTCGATTAACAAATTGCCAACGTTGATCCAATTAAATATTTTGAAAATACTCAACAGTGATGAATTGATCCAATTGTTTCATATCCACATAAATTCTTATTCTGACAAATAATATGAAAAAAATAAAATCATGAAGTTGAGTTTAAACGAGAGCAACAGTGCCTGGCAATATGCATGGAAAAAAAATGATTTTACAACACAAAAGTTAATAAGTTTTTAAGATTTTTGGAATTCATTTTTGTAACATGCATAATTCAAGTAAGCTAGTGCAATCCTAAAATCAATACATATTTAAGGATTTAGAAAAATCTGTAAAATATTCTGTAGATGTAGATATAGATAATACCAAGCCAAGTTTTTTACTATGTCCTTAAGAACTTATTAGCCCCGCCTCGGTGCACAATGGATCTTGTGGCTAATTTTCTCCCATGATTCTTGATAAATTTTTGATTTAGGGGCACTCCTTGAATCAAGAACACGAACTAGGAATTATGGTGGAAACTCTATCTTATTTTGACTCTTTAAATAATGAAAACTTATAGAAATTTTGGATGCCTTTGGAATGAAACCAATGCTCCTATATATAAGCATGGAAGAGTGCCTTTGAATGCACCATTTGGTTTAGGGTGTAACCCTCCTAAGGGTTATACCATTTCCTAATGCTTTTAAATACCTAGAGATGCATCCTTTAAACTTAGAAGATATGTCCATTCACCTTTGTGCCTTTCCCACAATGTACTTCTAATGGACATGTTTCTCTTACATATTTCCTATAAATATTAGAGAATTTTCAACAATATAAACTTAATTAAAACAAAATCCAACCCGTCCCAAAGATTTATAAAAATGACAAAAATACAAGATCTTCAAATTTAAAACAAATTATAGAAATTCACATAATAAATGTGAGCACCCATACAAGTTTTTAAAAAAATGAAAAAAAGAGTTCATCAAAATGTACGCATCATCTTATAGTTACATATTTTTATACATAATGATCACTGTACACGCACCCAAGGGGTGTGGCTTGGTGGTGAAGGGTCCAGAATCTCACCTTGAGGTTCTGGGTTCGAATCCAGGGGGTGTAACTTCTTGTAAGAGCCTGGGACAGCCGGGAGTTTTACCTGCACCGCGACCCAGAATGGATGGTTTGGTGGCGGGGTTTCCAACGATTTCAAAAAAAAAAAAAATGATGCTGAGTTATTGTGAGAGATCCTCAATCTAAACAAATGATGCTTTTTGAGAAGTCAAATCTTACTCCTCAATGTCTCGGTCTCCTAGATCATCACTTGAATATGATATAGTAATACATGCATATATACATACATATATATATATATATATACATATATATATATATATATATATATATATATATATGCTTTATCAAAATAATTTAACCATTTCACAAAATCTCCTCATGTGACCACACTTCAATAATAAATCTGAATTAGGCCACATGGGACTGCATAACCATACACTTAATACAGGAGCTGTGAACAATCAATTTGCCACATGAGGCCACATAATCGGTCACCCAAATAGGGCCATGTACCATCCACCCAATAGAGAGCTGTCAACCAGGCACCACAAAGACACTGTGAATATGTTGTATGAGGTCGCGTAACCAGACACCCAAGAATGAGGCTGTGAACTAGAAATCCTATACGGGACTGTGAATAACAAACAGAAAATAGTGAAATCATGCAATACATGTATCCAAATCTTTAATTAATTACCAATCTAGTATATTAAGCATTTTCTACCGCTATGCAATTATTTATTAAAACTGTGGGCAAATTAGTGTCATTAAACAGTAATATAAACATGCAAATCAAACAGATCAAACTTCCAAAAGTAGATCTAGATGCAAAACCCTAAAACCAGAAAACTTGAAGACAAAACCTGGAAATTGAGATTACAGAAACAATCCAAGTCGAGAAGATCTATGTCCTTAAGAACTTATTGGCCCCGACACAGGTGCTTTACGGATTCGCAATTGGCCAATGTCCTCCCAGGATAACTTGGTTCCTTCTTGTCCAATGAGCACTCCTTGACAAGTATACAAACTAGGAAATGGTTGAACTCTCTCTCAAAACCAAAAAACAAAAACAAATGTCTCTTTCAATATTCGGATTTTCCCTTATCCTTTGTAATGAGTATAATGCCTCCTTATATAAGACATGTAAGGATGCCAATAAGGCACCCTTTGGGGTGGGGTGCAACCCTCCAAAGGGTTGTACCCTTCACAAGCACCCAATTCCTCAAAAAGGACAATTCTACCCTTAATGAATATTTGGAAGATTTCCAACAATCCCCCACAATTCTTCAAATATTCAAGGAGACACTTGAGAGAGTTACCATGAACTAAAGCTGCATCGAAATAGGTAGCTTTCGCCTTGAACCTTTCCTAGTGAGTGACAATCGGATTTACTTGGCAAACCAGTGACCCATAGTCTTGAACTGTTCTGCCGTTGGTGTAAACCAAGACAATCGCCAACACACAGCTTTAATTCGACCATTTTCCCGTTCTACGGTTGTGTTCATTTGGGCCCTGAACAACGGTCCTGGATTCATCAAGCACTTTAGGGTAACCCGCCTTTAAAGGTTCCCATGGAAGCGGCCCCCACTTCTTACTTGAAATAGGTGATCTGCTATGAAGAGGTAATCTGTCTTTACCCCCATTAGGACTCATCTCCTAATATAGTGATCATTAAAAGCCTTAGCTTATCCTAACCAATGACAGACAGCACTCAGCGTCATTATCGGAATGGGAAAGAGTACGAAACTCTTCAGTGCTTGTTTTGAATTGCATAAAGTTTCTGTTGTCCTTTTGAACCTAGATCTTGGGATCTCCAGTCAACTAGGTTGGGTTTCCACAGTGACAATTCTTAGATTATAGGATTCAAGCCCATTCCCCTCGATGACTTCTCAACTTGCTCTCGAGGTAAACCTTTAGTTAGTGGATCCGCTAGGTTTTCCTTCGACCTGACATAATTGATCGTTATTATGCCACTTGAGAGCAGTTGACGTATGGCTTTCACAATGTATGCTAATCGTTGGCACCGGTTTGGCCCAACTAGGAATATCCTCCAAGAAGTTTCTAAGCCATTCTGCTTCTTCCGTTGTTTTGTCTAATGCTATGAACTCAGATTCCATAGTAGACCGGGCAACACATGTTTGCCTCGAGGATTTCCATGACACGACTGCATTACCAAGTGTGAAAACAAATCCAACCGTAGATTGGAATCCACTGTATCAGATATCCAGTCAGCATCGCTGTTTCCCTCTAGAACAGCAGGATATCTCTCGTAATGTAGCCCATATTTTGAAGTTTCTTATACCTCAAAACACTTACAATGAATTTCCAGTGGTTATGTCCTGGATTGCTAGTATATCTGCTAAGCCTATTCACAGCTTGAGCGATATCAGAGTTCGTGTGCAATTCGTGAGATACATCAGACTTCTGATGATCTTGAATACTCTAATTGCGATATGCTTAAGCCAGTATTCTTTGATAGAGGAAGAGTTAGGTTAGCTACTCCCAAATCTTTCATATCAAATTTGCTGGTTAACACTTTCTTGTAACTGAATCAACTCATGATTATTACCAATTATCAGCATATCGTCTATATAGAGACATACAATGACATATCATTCTTGAGTTGATTTGGTGTATATACACTTATCACACTCATCGGTTTTAAACCCACTTGACAACATCTCTTTGTCAATGTTCTCATGTCATTATAGGTGCTTGTTTTAATCCGTACAAGGATTTTACAAGTTTGCACACCTTATGTTCTTATCCAGGAACATTAAACCCTTCTGGTTGTTCCATGTAAGTCTCTTCAGCCAATTCACCATTCAAGAATGACGTCTTTACATCCTTTTGATGTATTTCAAGACCAAATATAGCTGCTATAGCTATAAGCATTCTACTGATGTGATACGAATCACTGGTGGATATGTGTCAAAGTAAACAAGGCCTTCTTTCTGTCTATAATCTTTTATGACAAACCTCGCCTTGTACTTATCTATTGATCCATCCATTTTCATCTTTCCATTTGTAGCCTAGTGGCTTACAACCTGGTGGAAGATCAACCAACTCCCAAGTATGGTTCTGTAGGATTGAATCAATCTCACTGTTTATCGCCTCTTTCCAAAGAGGTGCCTCCAGAGAAGACATTGCTTCTTTATAGCTTTGAGGCTCATTTTCTAACAAATATGTCAGAAAATCGGGTCCAAATGACTTAGACGACGTCTAGGTCCATTTGCCTCAACATTTCCATGTTGATTTGACTCTTGGTCAACCTGATCACTGTCATTGACAGTATCAACAGATCTTTTGAGAGACTCTCTTCTTTGTCTTTCCTTACAAGGAAATGTCTCTTCAAAAATTATTGCATTCCTTGACTCAATCATCACATTTGGATTGATGTCAGGAATCTCATTTTTTTGTGCCAAGAATCGATATGCATTATTGTTGCAGTTTTGGGTCTTATTCCACCTTCTTAGGTTTAGGAACCATTACTTTGGCAAGACACCCCCACACTTTGAGGTATTTGTAGGAAGGTACGAAACCTTTCTACAATTCATATGGTGTCTTGTCTAGTCTTCTGTGAGGAAGCTTGTTCAGAACGTAGTTCGCGGAAAGCAAGGCTTCCCCCCACAAGTTCTGGGGCAGACCCGAACTTGTCAACATGGCATTCATCATTTCCTTCAACGTTCGGTTTTTGCGCTCCGCAATTCCGTTCTGTTGAGGAGAATAAGGAGCAGTGGTTTCGTGAATAATTCCGTGCACAGAACAATATTCACCGAATGGTGAAACGTATTCACACACCTCTATCACTCCTGATTCTTTTGATTTTCTTGCCAATTGATTTCAACTTCGCTCTCAGTGTATAAAGCTCTCAATAGCTTCAGCTATGCTCCTCAGCAAATACACTTAACCGAATCTTGTGCTTTCATCGATAAAAGTGACAAAGTACTTTTTACCGCCTCTTTTGCACAAAATTCATGTCACATACGTCAATGTGTACAAGTTCCAGGGTTCAGAACTTCGTTCTATGATGTTCTATGTATTTTTGCTTCAACACATGCCTCACACTCATGTTGGCTATCAATGCAAATTTAGGTATAAGGTCCATGTTAATTAATGTATCATAATTAACATGTCCTAACCTCCCATGCCATACATTTTGTGACTCAATAGTATAAGCAGAAGTTTCAGCTTTATTAATAGCACAATTGACAGTCATTGAAAAGACCCTCAGCGAGGTATCATTTTCCTACATAGACATCATTTCTGGTCAATACAATCTTGTCAGAAACAAATACAAACCCGAGACCGAGTTCTTCCGAATATCTGAAACATGCAAACATTATTATATGTAAGCTCCGTTCCGGATATCATTTTCAGAACTACTGTGCCTTGTCCAACCACTCTAGAGGTGGACGAGTTTCCCATTGTCAGATGATCGCCGCCATCGACCTTTCTAATACGAGGAAAACATCTTGCTATCAGCACAGATATGACGAGTAACCCAGAGTCTACCCATCATTCTCTCGGATTCCCAACCAAGTTGGCTTCAGTTACCACTGTTGAGAGATTCATTTCTGAAATCTCATCAGTTAACTGCTCATCTTCAGTGACATAAGCCTCATTTATCCTGCCATTATCCTGAAATATCTTGTTTCTGTAGTCCTTTGTCATATGACCGCTCTTTTCACAGTTGTAGCACTTCTCATTGAACTTCTTGTTCGCTTGGGAAGAATCAGCTTCAATGTTCTTTCTTTTCTTGCTACCCTTTACATCCTCAAAGATGTTGGCCTTAGACTCCATAGTCTTGTAGCTGGCCTTCTCGGACATCATGTTGTCCTGTTCGATTCTCAATCGAACTCCAAGGTCTTCAAGGCTCATCTGCTTCTTTCTGTGTTGCAGATAGCTCCTGAAGTTCTTCCATGATGGAGGCAACTTTTCAATTATGGTGGCAACTTGAAACTCACAGAGTTTCATTCCTTCATCCAGTATTTCATGAATGATCTATTGTTGTTCACCCAACTGAGACATCACCGTCCTTGAAACTACCATCTTGTAGTCCAGGAACCTACCCACGACAAATTTCTTTTGTCCGGCATCTTCGGTTTTGTACTTCTTCTCGAGAGATTCCCAGAGAACCTTCGCAGAAGTCATGCCTTGGTACACATTGTACAGGGTATTGTCAAGACCACCCAAAAGGTAGTTCTTGCATAAGAAGTCTCCAGACATCCAAGTCTGTTCTCGCTCTTCCTTGGCCAATTCAGATTCTCCCTCCACAGGACCCGGAGAATCTTTGAGGAATTTAGCCAACTGGAGAGTTGTCAGGTAGAACAGCATTTTGCTCTGCCACTGTTTGAAGTTTGCCCCACCAAACTTCTCCGGTTTTTCTCCATGAGAGACCGGTACTGTGATGTTTCCGCTAACCATATGTAACTGGAAACAAACAGGGTTCAATAAGTCTACAAAAGACAAATTGCACAACGATCAACGAATGATCTTGTTCAAAGTGGTGTACTAGGTAGTCACTTGTTGTTCTAATGGACGAAAGTTCCAATAAAAGTCTTTGAATTTCAACTAAAGATACTTAAGGAAAATTGAATGAACGAATATTCTTCGAACACTTTTTCCAATAGGATCTTTTAGCAATTCACAGCACAATTAATACGATAAGTGTAGATATATAAATGTCAATCAAGATTGGATGGAATTACTTGTGCAAAATTACACTTTAAATTCTCAACCAATTATGCAACAACCAATCAATTTCAACTTTATCACTATGTGTATGCTTGTGATAATTGAACAACTTAATAATAACTTAAATCTATACTACCAAGATTAATGTGTTTACAGTATATGACTAACCAAGTTAATATTAATTAAAGTTTGCAATTTATGATACTTCCACGACAAAATCGTTAGTGTCACGTTCGTATCTACGTTCGAACGAGACTGTCCAGTGTGTGTGCGTTCGTGTTGCGTTTGATAACGCGTTCGAATGAAGTGTTTCCAGAGAGTTCACGTTCGTGTAGCGTTTGATAACGCGTTCGAACGGAATGATTCCAGAGAGTTCACGTTCGTATAGCGTTCGAGAACGCGTTCGAACGGAATGATTCCAGAGAGTTTGCGTGCGAGTTGCGTTTAGGACGCGTTCGAACGTTCTAAGGAAAAAGGCTTGCGTTCGAGTTGCGTTTGAAGACGCGTTCGAACGTTCTTACGAAAATTCAAATTTTTGCCTTCGCGTGCGTCGGGCGTTCGAACGCCCTATGAGTTTTTCATGCACAGATCGTATTTTACAGAAAATATACAAACCCTAACATGCGAATTACTATCTAATAACACTTGAGCAATAAGTTCTTAAGATTGTGGGCAAATTAGTGTCATTAAACAGTAATATAAACATGCAAATCAAACAGATCAAACTTCCAAAAGTAGATCTAGATGCAAAACCCTAAAACCAGAAAACTTGAAGACAAAACCTGGAAATTGAGATTACAAAAACAATCCAAGTCGAGAAGATCTCTGTCCTTAAGAACTTATTGGCCCCGGCACAGGTGCTTTACGGATTCGCAATTGGCCAATGTCCTCCCAGGATAACTTGGTTCATTCTTGTCCAAGGAGCACTCATTGACAAGTATACAAACTAGGAAATGGTTGAACTCTCTCTCAAAACCAAAAAACAAAAACAAATGTCTCTTTCAATATTCGGATTTTCCCTTATCCTTTGTAATGAGTATAATTCCTCCTTATATAAGACATGTAAGGATGCCAATAGGGCACCCTTTGGGGTGGGGTGCAACCCTCCAAAGGGTTGTACCCTTCACAAGCACCCAATTCCTCAAAAAGAATAATTCTACCCTTAATGAATATTTGGAAGATTTCCAACAAAAACCAAAACAGATTTATCAAACCATTATGGTTAAGCAGTATCATCCAACGCGCCAGCCCACGACTTATAAAACATGGCTAAAATTAACACATTTCATATCGTTTTTGTATAATCACAATATAATGATATATATGTAAATAACTTAAAATCATAATTAAAAATGAGTAACGAATCCCTACCTCTAGACGCTTGACAGGCATGGCCAATCTCAACAAAATAACTTGACACGTCCTAACAATATTTTTGAGCAAAATATCAATGGCGTTCTACCCTGGACCTATTGGCACATATAGCCTACTTTGAAAATTGCACCTGATAACCGAAGGCTTTCAATTATGGAAATATATATATATAAAAATGTTCGTATCATCGAGGATAATAATCTGGTGTGTCCGGATCGTCGATCCAACTATCAAATTTTGAATTCCATTAAGAAATTCGTACTACCCCAACCCAAAAAAAGGGAATTTTCTCAAACAGTGTTGAATCAAGACAATGTCAGTGGCATTTGAAAGAAAATGGCCAGAGAGAGCTGCACTCGCTTTTGGTGACAACATAGGAGGTCTGATGGCAGTGCTTGTAGAGAATAACGGTGGTTTGGCCAAAAATTTCAATCGGTCGTAAATTTTTCACAGCAACTCTTATGACTACCTACTGTTACCGTTGGAAAGTTGGTGATGGTGGATTCTCGGTGGTCCGACCCATGACAGTGGCTGATCAGTGGTGGCATGGCTTCAATGATGGCAACTTGTTGTCTTAGAAAAGAGAGAAAAAAGTAAAAAAAAAAAAAAAAAAGGGTTGGTGTCGAAATTAGGGGGAAATGAGACATATTTAAAGCACTTTGTGGCACCATGTGGCAGCTCTTCATTAAGCCACACAGTGCCTCAATAGAAAATATCATTCTAA
Organism: Zanthoxylum bungeanum; assembly: GCA_019454045.1. NCBI lineage: Eukaryota > Viridiplantae > Streptophyta > Magnoliopsida > Sapindales > Rutaceae > Zanthoxylum > Zanthoxylum bungeanum. Next base: position 10,009 of record SKCR01008197.1, on the reverse strand, counting down.
TCCTTAATTTTCAGTCAAACATGAATTTAACCCCGAGTCTAAGATTCCCTAAAAATATCTTCAAAATTATAAATTTGTATTATTTTTGTCCCTTTTTTAAAAATTCAAAATTTGACCATTTTACATAAATTTTTAAGAGAAAAGATGAAAATATCCCTACTAAATTTTTAGATTTTTACATAAAATAAATAATTACATAATATAAGTTATCCCAAATCTCGATCGAAAGTCGGTATTTTCTATGTTCCTAAAATAAACCTGATCACGATTTTCAAACATTACGCAAGCGCACATATCACTCAAGTAGTATAAAAAATATCGATCCCACGAGAACTTATTACATATTTTACTATTTATTAAAACTAACTACCTACGAGTATCTAATTGAAATTAATTATGAAGATTTAGTTGATTTAAACTAAGGCTACAGAAAATGAGGAAGATTATAAACACTTCGAAGACAACCAATAAGATAAAGACATTCAGGATTGTGAATTCACCCAGTACTATGCGAAAGATGAGTTGATTTTCCTATACTTGTGTAATAAATTAACTTATTAACCTGAAACACGACAGTATCCACAAGTCTCTTTCGGTTGGTCATGTGCAAATATTCAGAATAAATTAATTAACTATATTTCTATGCCAACCAATTTAATATGAATTCTTTAAGATCATGTTCCAATTATGGTTACGCACGTCTTACAAGTATATTTATATCATGCAGGAAAATCCTTTAGATGAGATCATGCGTTATTGAACCTAAGGTCAAACCTAAAATTCGTTTTCAAGTTCAAATAAGATTCTCACTTCAATCTTATTGGTCATCAAGCAACAAGAAATATTAAGCATAAACTTCAATTAATAAGCCAATAAATCACACAAAATATAAGAAAAATCAATTATATAAAATTAGATTACCGAGTTTCATCACAACCCTAGATTAAAGGTTTAGTTACATCACATATGAGAGAATTCTAAACAATAATCAAAATTAAACAAAGCTTTAGAAAGAGAAGAAAAGAATAAACTATGTTGAAGTATGCAGTTTTTTATTTTCTTGATGCTGAACCTCGGTGTTGTACTTACTTGATGTGTTTTATTTTCTCTCAAAAGTCTCTTTAGGGGCTTCAAAACTATGATCCTTTGGGCTTAGGGTGGACTATTCTTTTATAGGGAGCTCTGGAGACCTTCTTGTTTAAGTTTCTCTGCAATTCTCTTGAAGTTTGGAAATCGTGTACGAGTCGTGACGCGCGTGCCTATTGTTGTGGTGTCGCGACGCTCACAAGGTCTCGTCGCAACAAGAACTAAAGATTACATTCTGTCTCATTTTTTTACTATAACGCGTTGCGACACGCTCTCCAATATCTGGACGCGCTTCTCAATTCTTTAACCTAGGCATAATTTCGCTTCGTTTGGTCATTTCTTCGTTCGTTGAGCCCATTTCAGCCATCTTATACTCTAAAGGTATAAAATAAACATGGAACACATCAAAACGCTCGTAAATCTCGAGCTAACCCACAAAATGCTAGTTAGAGGGGCGGTAAATATTAACAAACATATTCACCGCTCACACCCCCAAACCTAACATTTTGCTAGTCCTCGAGCAAAAATAAAAAGAACATTAACTAACTCTAATAAACTAACTAACTAATTATGCCACTTTTGTAGAGATCGCAATTGTATTTAGCGTATGCAACAAGCCTTTAAACCCTTAGGCGGCTCTAGTGGACGAGTTATAGTCTCGTGAGGGATTACAACGACGACACCCATAAAATTCATCTGAATGCACAATAATCACACAAAACGCAGAAATAAATAAAAGAAACAAAACAAATAGTCCCGGTAGTTGTATATAATAATTTCCTCAAAAAATATCTAGTAACGAAGTCGGAGAAACCTTCAAAGTGAGCACTACGACTTAAATCCAAATTCTTGAATAAACCACCTAAATCAGACTCAAAGGTGTGTATGTCGATGTCCAGTCATAACTCAACTCCTAAGCAGGTCAACTTGGTATTTCGTCTCAAAAATCAATAGTTGATGGGTCTTACCAACCTAGATATCTAAAATGAGTGCTTTATATGCCTATATGCGTCTAGTATGGTAAGGCTCTTAACGAAAGTCTTTTTTTCAGACTGACTTACCATTTAAGGTAGCATTTCTCCTTATGGTGGTCTTAATACTCGATCATGAATAGTTTCACGTTTATCGATTATATGTGGTATTTTTTTCTTTTTTTTTTCAAAAATAGAAAAATATTACCATACCACATATCATAATTGAATGCAGACAGAGATAGATATTCAGACAAGCGGTCATTTATCATCTACCAATTCTTTCAACTAGTCGCTTCATCAACTCCCTTGGGTCTAACCGCTACAAACCTATTCTCAAGTGCATAAGAGTCTGACTTAGATACCATACTCAAGGCATAAGACAAAAAGAAAAGTTGGCATTTATCATTTTTTAAAACTTCATATTAAGATAAACAACCAAACCATCGAACATCTTTATTTTTAAACTACCCTAGACTCATTTTTTTAAACAAACACACCAAGAAATAAAATATGCATGAAATACACCAAAAAATAAAACATGAAACACCCCTAAACTAAATATTATAGTGTCCCAAATGTAATACAAAATAAATGAAATAAAAAGAATAAGGAATAACACTACCATGATAAGGGTCACGCATCCGCTGTGTTGCTTCCGGATGGTGTGGAAACACTGGAAATTGCTTTGCACTGACGTTGAGTTGGCCGACCATTAATCAGAGCATCTCCTCCATGGACTATTGAAATGGGCCTGATAATCAACAATAGCCTCCAAATGCTCATAGCGCTAGCCGACAGTAAGTGGTCGTGATGATCGTCGAACTAAGGACTATGAGTGTGTAGTTGATGAATTAGCAGTATGTGTCCTCTCTTCTTGAAGTTTCTGAATGATGCTTATTGTCAACGTTTTAGTAGCCTGCATAACCTCATCTCTGGGATCCATGGGAACCTTGGCTTGCGCACACAGGCTAGTGATGAGGTTACATGAGAGAAGTATTTTATATGTGGAGAGTTGGCGACCCGAATAATATTAGTGGAAATGAGCCTGCCTAAATCAATGGAATCACCCTCGAGCAAAGAGTAATAAGGATCATCCGGTCCTTCGTTATATTGGTAATGTGCGAGCCTAGCAGAAGTGTGAGTGTCACGAAGTGAAACCAAAATCGAGCATCTGGGTGGAGGTATCTGGAGCTCATCTTAACATGTTCCTCGTTGTTGCTGATATCCCATGCGACACTGGGAATACAGAGTGTCTGAGTGAGGTGTTCCAGATCATGTTCTTGTATTGTCTCAGTGTAATTATCATGCTCAATGTCTGGCAACCTGTAGAACCTGTTATAGTCGTCCTGTCAAATATTCCTAGCCTGCCTTATACCACCACTTGAAACCTCACGTGTTCATAAACATTGGCATTCAATTCCCTCAATATAAGGATAACTGCAAGTTCGGGCTAAGTGTATAATTTAGACCAGTGGCGTTAGGCTATGGCCGAGTCAATCTAAGGGAATTGTCCAGAGTTCACATCAAATCATTTCTCAATGATAGGAAATTTTTGCCATATCCATTTCTTATAGCGTTTCTCAATGGCCAGAGACATAAATTTGGCACTGTCAAAGAAGGAAGTTTTGACTTGCTTCTCTCGTGATCTTTTGGACGCCATGTAGAATCGTTGGAATTTAAAAAAAAATGACAGTCTCCCATATACTATGAAGTTTTATCCAATCTCACCCTAAGTTTGAACTAGTTCCACACTTCACTAAGTCCAATTATACCACTGCACCCTAAACTACAACAATATTCTTAACACAATCAACAAATCAAATACCAAATAAATGAAGAGGAAGAGCATGAAAGAGAACACGAATAAAAATGAATTCACACCCCCAGTAGAGGATGCATGCATATAGTGGATATAGGCGTGTGAAATAGGAGTTTCAGGGTGGATAGGTGTGTTTGGGTGAAAGTGGAGTGTAAAGATGAAGAGAATATAAGTTTTTGATTGATGGGGAAGTGGATTGTGAGAAAAGAAGTGAATAAGCCTGATTGTTTTGAAGGTTAGTATCGGGGCCGCCTCGTGACGCAAAATGATTTGAGTCGTGACTCCCAGCCCTAAAAATGGTTTCTGGATTTTTTTTCTTGACGTGTCACGAAACAATAGTTCTAAAGTCACGACGTGTTATGGCTCCAAGCTCTCTGCCTCAATTTTAGTCTTTCTCGCATCGTGACGCCCATGGTGTTGGAGTTGGTGCTTGGAGCGTCAATCCAAATAATATAGTATACATTATATTTTATAATTTATTAATAAAATAAATGTTAGGGTTGGTGCTCTGAGCGCCAATTTCTTATGTATTTCCCTATAAATACTTTTGTAAATATTTTATTATGAATAAATAGACAGTATCTTTAATATAATTCTTTTATTATATGGTAAAGACGTAAATGACCATAGAGTGATTGGTTATGATACAGTTGCAAAAGCGTCGCAACTGACATTGAGCGGTATCATAACAGTATCATTCTTTAATTGTTCCTGTTCAAGGCTTACAATTACTTGGTCAGTAAGTAAACCCGTTGAGACCGGTACGTGTCATATATTGGAATGTTGGATTCTAATGGTTTTCTCAATGAACCATGAGTCTCGGGAAACTCGTATAGACATGTAGGTATTTATATCGGATAAACACTGAACGACTCGCTGAAGATTCTTAATAGATGATACACCAACGTCAATAAGAATCTTCTCGGGTTGAGTGAGTATAGTGATCCTCCCACTTGAGGTACCACTGTGGATATATGAGGTATCCTCCACACTTTGATGGCAGTCACGTCACCGATCTATTTAGATCAGACCTCCGCTTGTTCGTTGGGTGTGGACTGATCCTCATTATATCCTGTGCGTATCAAGATAGGATCCGTCAGTTTTGTGTACAGATCATAGGTATCCACTTTGGAATTAGCAATCTGTTAAATCCATGGGCCCGTGGTACACTGTAGAAATCAATTCTAAGTGTTATTTAAGAGATTGCTAATAGAATCGTCAACGAGATTATACCTAAAGAGATTTGACGTTTATATATATATCTCTGGGATAATCCGGATACATGTGACGGAAAGATTATACGTATGTAGTGACCTCGACCTGCATGGTTCAGGATTTTATCTGTGTTCGTCATAATTTACGGATGGGTAAATTATGGACACGAAATTAGATTTCGTGACGGATATGTCTGAACCTAGAGAGTCTCACTAATGAGATATACTCGTTGGGCACTATGGCAACTTATAAATAATACTGATTATTTATAAGTCGTTTAACGGTTAAACGAAGATACATGCTTTAGAGATTTTTTCGCCATTTATTAAATGTCGAATTGTGATATTTGACATTTATAATTAATATATGTATTTTGATTATTTCATGTAAATATAATACATATATTTGAGATATTTGTATTTAATTATTTATTTATTCAAATGTTGAATACTTAAATTAATTAAATATTTAATATCTTAATTACTTAATAAAGTAAGATAAATGGCATGTTTTAATTGGATAAAATGGCCATTTTTAATTGGTTTAAGTGGCTTGTTTTTATTGGTTTATTTGTGATAAACATTAAAATGTTAATGTATTATCACCACAAATATTCTAAATTTATCCAATTATTTAATGAAAAACTTGGCCAATATTTTTTCTAATTTTCGTGGCTTTTGAGAATAAATATATAAGCCATGTTTTCATTTTTTGTTTCATTATTCTACAAACCTTAAAAATCAATTACAAAGGAAAGTAAGAGAGCAAAAGTGAAAAAGGAATAAAAACCTTAAAAATCAAGCATTTTAGTAAGTTTTTTCTTACTTTTCCTTTAATGAAAAATATTTCTAGTATACTAAGCTTCAATATATATAGCCTAGTTTGTTCTCTACTATTTCATGGTTGTGTTTTGATGATTTGGGGCTTGAATGAAAGATGGAAGCATATATAGTTAATTAGATTGCTTAAATTAACTTATTAAGCATTCTTTTTGCCATTTTGATGGCAAGTTGCCATTCTAGAGTTTAGTAGCCACTCATGTTAAACCTAGAATTTTTCTTGGGGTATTTCATGTAGGTGAGACTCAATTGGTGTAATAAGAATTGAATTAAAGCTTTGAATTGAATTAATTTGGTGTAAATTTGATTAATTTGTGAAATTATAAAATTAGGGTTTCCAACCTTCACCAAAATTGGGGTTTTTCATATATGTGATGAGTTTTAATGTATATTAGATGTATATTAATTTGGGAATTTTTGGAATTGATTTTGAAAATTGAGGGACCTTTCGGCAATTAAGGAAAAATTGTTTTCTGAAATTGCAAAACTGAAATTTCATGTATAAGGCATGAATAAATCAATTTGGAATTGATTTATAATCAATTATAATTTTATTTAACAATTTTGGACCAAAATGATTAAAATTCAAAGTTTTGGGGTAAATTGGTAATTTATGAAAAATCTGATTTTTTTGGGTAAAATTTCAGTTTTTAAATATTGAGTAATTGAAATAAATTAGTTTATTTTAATTACCCATGAAAAATAATTGAAATCGGAAAATTTTAATTTTTCGCGATCCGTTTCGTTTACCCGAATTACCGCCCCAACACCCCTTACCAATAACTACATTTTCATTTCAAATCTTATTAATGGTAATGTCATTATGCATATTAGATTGATGTATACATATGCTAAGAATGACATCGACTTTAGAATAGTCATGTAATAATACTGGATACTGAGTGGTCCGACATTGGGATAGTATTACTATTAGAAACTATTCTTAAAGTAAATATTCCTAATCGTTGATTTTGGAATACGGTCGAATTCTTATAACCTAAAAGACTAGCATATGTCATATATTGGAATTGGAATTCCAATGGTTTAACCTAATGTACCATAAGCTTTGGAAACTTATTTAGACATGTGGGTATTCGTTGGAGCGTATACTGAATGACTCACATATGATTCCTAATGGTTGGAAGTACACCACCACCGTCAATAGGAATCTCCTCGAGTCGAGGAACATATGTGATTCTTTGACTATAGGATAACATTGATTTTGTGTGTAATCCTCCACATTAAGATTTCATATATGTCAGAGACCTTTCATGGTCTGACCGCTAGATGTTCATTGGGTCTGGATCGATGCACTAGTTAATTAAGTATGTATCAAGATAGGATTTGTCGGCCTGTATGTATACCATAAGGGGTTTCGGTATCCATGTGAGTAAGTCATGATTCTTAAGACTTTGGCCAAAACCGATCACCTAGGGTGGATCGCATATATCAGAAATGGTTTCTAATTAGTTGTAAAGAATCGTGGACATGTCGACATGAGATTTGCGCCATGAAAACTTGACAGTGTAATCAATATTTCCTAAGCACAACTCAGATAGCCTACGATGGAGAGATTGTTAAACATATATGATGACCTCGACTTGTATAGTTCAGAAAGGGTGTTCGTGTTCTTTGAGAATTCGGAAGTGGCCAAATTGCGTACATATAAGCTAAGCTTATATGACGAACGTGTCTGGACTTAGAGAATCTCACAATATGAAGTGTACTCGTTGAACTCTTGGGTAGCCGATAATTTTTTATAATAAATAATATTTGATATTATAATTATCAACTAAGAAAATTAAGTATTATAGGAAAATATTGATTATTTACTTTGATCCAATTGAATTAATCCAAAAATCACACAAGAGTTTTGTTGTAATTTTATAAATATCTCTACCATTGGATGATATTTTAGTAATTATAAAAATATAATGATAGGTGTGTTGGTTTGATTTAATTGGATTAAATCAAAGTGGAAAATGTTGAACTAAATCATTAAAATTTATCTTGATGTAACTGAATTAAATCAAAGTAGTAGACAAATACGATTAGTAATACCTAATTTTACATATTGAATAATTCCTACCTAATATTTGATTCGTACTTCTATTAATTAAAAATTACATAAGTTTTGCTATAAATAGTAAGCTTGAGCAAAGTTTTAATTATTCTTGAGAAAGCTAAAAACATGAAAGAATTATAGATATTAGCTTAAGTTAGATAAGTGTTTAGAAAGTTTTGGAAGATCTCTACAACATTTCAACTAGGAGAAATTAATATTAGATCTTGGAGTGAAGTGACCGGCGTAAACACACACGTATAACGCAAGCGCACGTATCGTTCAAGTAGTATAAAAATATCGATCCCACGAGGACTTAATATCTAATCTATTAATTTTATGAGGTCAAATGATTACTAGTATCTAACAGGTTGTTTGATTGATTTGAAATGGTGACGATTCTAAATTTAAAAACAAGTAAATAACATTGTCGAAAATAGGTTTTAAGAAAATTCAATATTAAAAACTATCTAGGGTTGTGATTTCTTCCAATATCATTTAAAGATGAAGTGATTATCTTAAAGTTGGGTAATATATTGATTTACTAACCTGGAACACTAAATTATGTGTAAGCCTCTGTCGATGGTCAGACACAAATACCCAGTTTAACCCAATTGAACCATATGTCTATGTCAAACAAATTATCTGGATTCTTTAAGTTTAAGTCCCAATTATGGCTACCCCCGCCCGACAGGTATATTCCTATCCTGTAAGGAAATCTATTAAAGGGTTATCTATCCTCAAGGAAGATCGTGGGTTATTGAGTCTAAGGCTGAAACCTAAAATCCCTATGTCTAGTTCATTTTAGATTTACCAGATCAATTTTATTAATGGCCAGTTAATGAAAAAGCATTAAGTTTAAGACTCAATAAATAAATCTTTATATTACCCAAGCTATAATCTAACCCTTATAAAACGGTGATATTGGATTTCATCACAACCCCAGATAACTAATTTAGTTACAACACATAACTAGGCTAGTAAAAAAACTTGAAAATAAAAGACATAAAGTAAAAATACGGTAAAGTAAATACTGAAAAGAAAATTACAATAAAATAAAATGGTAAGGTAAAAGGAATTACTTTTACTACTACTAATTTAGATATCTCCCATAAAATAATATATAAACTTGTGATATTATTTTACCAACCGACCAATCTGGCGGTATCCTGATTAAGTCAAATTAAGTCCAACCAGCCATATAGGCGGTAATATTTGTCCATAATCCAGCCATAAATGCGGTACCAAAATAAATTTACCAACCGACCAATCTGGCGGTATCCTTGATTAGTCAGGTTTAAACCAGATTAAATTGAATTGCCAACCGACCAATATAGCGGTATCCTTTATTAATCAGTATTTTAAATAGTGAATATATTATTTTTAAGGGAGATTAATCTAATAGTAACAGTAAAAGAATTACCTTTCACCCTAGCTTGGGAAATTACCTCCTCATTACTGAAAAGTAAAAACTGAAAAATTAAAGAAAGAAAAGTAATGTGCGTAAAAGTAAATTGCGGAAAGTAAAAACTGAAAAGTAAAGAAAAGAAAGTGCGAAACTGAAAATTAATTACTGAAAACTAAAAATAAACAATAGATACAATCTTCTTATTTATTCATTAAGATTTCAAAGAAGAAAGTAATGAATTTTACAAATGAAATGGCTTGGTATTTAGGCAAAATTTTGCCACCATCAAATCATCAATCAATTTCTCCACCAATTACATTATTAATTTATTATCCACTAATACTCCACCAAATCCATAATTGCTCCAATAATTTCTTATCTTGTTTGGGTGATTTGATAATTTTTATTAATTATTTATTAATTAATATTTTGCTTGAAAATGATTGATAATGACTTTTAATAATTACGCTCCACACACTTCTGGATGGTTCATCAATTTCGGTCATGAAATCTTCCGAATTAGAAAATATTTTCTCTTTGAAAGTTGTAGATCTTTGAGTCTTATAAAATATTTTCTCTTTGAAAGTTGTAGATCTTTGAGTCTTC